>JARQSV010000332.1:1597118-1611043 GCA_030142285.1 Calameuta idolon | reverse complement strand
CCAACAAAACTTCACAGTCATGTTTCTATTGCTACTATTCGAAAAACGGGTTATCACAATATCGTATATTAGATTTTACGATCGAGGTAAAAGCCTGCGATTTCAGCAATAACGTGCTTTTTACCTAGGAAGCAAAATATACACAGCCCTGAAACGTATACACATCACACACGTGTATCACAGCTCTGCTGGGTAACAGGTGCGAATCGCTGAAACTAGAACCGACTACGACTCTGGCAGTAAGGAAGGCATAAAACGGTACCGAAGTACCGATACAAACTTTCTTACAGTGCAGGAAGAATTTCGAACTGCATGGATTCCCAAGGGTAACTGTACAGGTTGGATCTACAGGATCACCTGGATTTTCTGGATCTCTTGGATTTCTGCCGTTCGCCAGTACCAGTATCGAGCTGCAGCCTGAATTTGGTATTCCGCGGCGGTTTTCGTTGTGGAGTTAAAGCAAGTGCAGTTTGCGTTCCCTGGGCATCATAACCGGCAACTGGGAAACCAGCTACCAACTGGCAGCCCTTTATATCAGGCCGATTGGGACACGTGCCCACATCCTTTGGTTATCTGGGTCATGAGCTCGTATTCCAACCTATGCAAATATATAAAATTATAAACCCACCCTGTATCATTTCAATGATATCAATCCCATGTCGATAACGCCGAGTGTACCGAACCTAAAAGTATCACACCCCTGTTGATTTATACCTATCGCCGTTCAGGTTGTAAGCTTGATGAATGGTTAATGATTCATTTTACTAATTAGTTGGAAGCAATTATGAATCTAATTGAGAGACATTTTTATGAGTATTTTTACTACTTGATTATCATAACTATATCTGGTTAAGTATGGTTTTAGAAATACGTTAGAAACGGTATGCAGTATCTGTGTAGAACACGATGAAATAGTTCATTAATTTCAATGTAGCTAGTGAATATCAGAATACGAAATAGAATTAAAACCGGAACTAGAACCACAAGGATAACCGTGCCTTAGTTATTTGAACTAGAGGTATCTCGATGTACATGTATCCATGGCAACTGGAGAACTGTATTGGATGCTGTGTTACGGTCTAGTACGATTCGTTGTGCTGTGTTCTATTTTATTCTGGAAACGATACATTCGATCGTAAAACGTTTAATAAAATCGAGCGGTAATAAAACGAAACAGCGTTTGATGGTTGTTGGCAATGAACGCTTGATTACAGTTGATTTCATACTGTTTGCAGTTAAATTATTGTATATCCATGAACCAACCCGACGGCCTAGATGTTCCGCCTTTGCGGACACGCACCAGAAATTTTCCAATAATTATTAAATTTTTGGAAAAATATTTCAAAATTTTTCATTGAAATATTTTTAATGTCTAAAATATAACAGCTTGTCCCTTTTCTGGAGTTCAATTGTTACTCAATATATTATAATATCAGTTAAATCGAACGTAAATTTTTTTATTTATTAGTCTTTCTTATCACTAACATTGACCAATCCGGTGTATCAAATGAGTCTCTATACAACGACACGGATAATTGACTATCAGGGTTTGACGATTTTCATGAAAATTTTTCTCGTCTTTTTTGTTTTCTTCTTCACGTGGTAACCAAAGAACTTTTCGTACTTTCGCATCCTCGATATTGATATTTTCACTGACTTCCAGAATATCTTCGAATTTTCGTGACCCCTGGGAGACATTTCATTACCACGCCTTTGCAATTTCACCGACAAGATGTGCGACGCGACCCCGCGACTGAGAGGATTCTTCGTCGCCCAGACAAGAAAGAACATTATCACCGCTTGCGTATGCAGCGTTACTGCCGTTTTGGCTTTTCAGCTTCTCTACGTCAGACCAAAGCACAAACGCATACGGGAATATTACCTGTTAGTAAATTGCCTTCAATCATATACAACCGATACAGAGTTCACAATTGAATACCAGACTTCATGAATATCTGTAATATTCCTAGGGACTTTGACGCCGAAGCTAGCTTAGAATCCATGAAGGAACACATGAATTCCTACAAGGAATGATCCAAAGTGATGTGATTGATCGACAACGAAAAATATAATGTAAAGGAGGGCGTGATTATTCGATCAAGTAAATATCGATTGAATAAACTCATTTATTCGAAACTGATTACAAAGTGACAGACAGATTGAAATACCGAGTGGATGTCAATAGACAGACAAGATGAGACGGTTGACAATACCTGTGATACAAAAGTACATTTTTTTTTTTAAAATAAATCGAACCGACAAAAACGCAAAGTACTTTCTCTGCTTGGTGGATGATCGATATGGATGATCGATTCGAAAGGGTTGATGTTTCTCGTTCTGGTAAGCGATGTTTTCACCTCTACGAAATTCATGGGTTTCGACAATCAATACACCATTTCCCTTTGGACGTTTGTGCGCACGGTTTAACGCTCTGAACGAGAGAGAGAGAGAGAGAGAGAGAGGGAGGAGAGAGAGGGGGGAGGCCGAAGAGTGTGAGTGTTGTCAGAGGGGTAGGAAAAAAAAAGAATCGGAGGATGATGAGGACTACGAACGGGGTTTGGTTTTTGGTTACGGCGTTGGGCGAAACCGTTCGGCTGTCTCTAAATGCATAGGCTACCCCGGTTTATGCCATCGTAAAAAGCATCCATCATGGAGAACAGCAGGGATACCCACGTCGCTCCAGCGGCGCTGCCAACCTCGTAAAAGTATTGGGCGTTGACAAAATCCTGGATTTCGAGTGCCGTAGTCCCGCCATCAAACAGCGCGATACATCGGGACACGCAGGGGATTTTTTCTACATAAAGGAGGACGTTACGGATAGATTCACCACAGGGGATGTAGATGGACGAAGTTGGAGGGAAATGCACGAAGAGTTTGAATCGGTGAGTTTCTTGGTTAAAGAATTTCTATTGGTAAGAATTTCTACTGGCTGTTATTACTTCCCTTGCTTAAGGTTGTTGTAACTGCATTTCCTTGACTGCCGATAAGTTCCTGCTGGAATGTAGTAATTAAAAAGAAATGAAAAAAAAAAAGGGAACTTATTATGGGATCCTCTTGGAAACTACTGGATGTAGATTTCCTTTGGTAGTTAACTACCATCGAGAATCTTCGGGAAGTGGCAGTAGGGAATTATGGTTCGTTTTTTTTTTCTTTTTTCCTTTAGGAGTAAGGAGTGAGGGGAGGGGGGAGCTTTGCGAGGAAATGAAGAAAACAGGCTTTTTCGTAGAAACGGATCTCTTGGCTTTGGTCGAACTTAATTTTCATGGCGTACAAGTTTTAATCAAGTTTGAGAAATTAGAAGAAAACCTGACCGGACCTCAGCCGCGGAGATTCCCAGCCACTACGTTTCGCTTCGAAACTCGATAACTAGAAAATGGGCAAGTTGGCACCTCTGCTAACTTCACACGTTCACCATCCACTGTGCTATCGTACCCAAGCCGGAGCACGGTAGAAATTCCTCATGTGTGCTCATAGGTGCTTGGTACGCGTATACGTCCGTGTCTCTAGGTTAGCACTCAGGTCACTTCCTCGTGGCTGTATTTCATCCTATTCACAAGTCAGCACTTTTTCATCCTCCTAGTCCTTCTCCTACGAGGAAAAGGCTCGTCTTATGGGTAGCGAATTTTCGTAAGGTTCAAGAGAAAAAAAAAAGTGCTAACCGGAGGTAGAGACGTAGGTACCGAGAGAAAAAAAAGAAGTGAATAACATTTTTTTAAATATTTCATTCCATCCACGTCATTTTTCGGATCTGATATTCTCTGCTCACCAGCCCTGTCTTTTGAACTCTCTTCGTGGTAGAGCCAGAAATTTAGAGTGGGTAGGTACAACCTGGCCCCTGGAGGCAGATAGACTTTAGCTTTAATGCGTTCCTACTGGCAATTTTACGCTCGGAGCATCCCGAAAAGCCGCGAGTGGGTACCAAGAGCGACGCTTGGCGTCGGTGAAGGTGAGGGATTGGGAGGGGTGGCAATCGAGAGAGACAGAAGCAGTGAGTTCTCAGAGGGTTGATATAGGTGAGTGTAGAGGAATAAAAAACTCCAGTCTGCCTGACCTCTCGAGAGTGCCGTAAATTCCAGGGGAAACTTGCGGCAGAACCCTTTTGAAGTTGTCAATAGAGAGAAGAAGAGCGAAAGAGAGCAGAAAAAAGCCTCGAACCCGTAGGCCGAAGCGATCTTCTTGTAATTGCAAATTTTGTATCGGGTCCAAGCCTACCCCGTGACCCTGCAGCCTTACAGCCCTTCCATATCCCTTCAGTTCTTACGACCCATCCGGCCTTTCATTTCCATCCCCTCAAAACTTAAACATCCCCCTGGAATACCCGTGAGGATCGTTCGCTCGGAATGTCTCAGTAATATGGGACGCCGTGCGTGTATATGCTGCTCTACGTTCCGTAAAAAGAAAAAAAAAAGTTTACGTCGCGACGGCAAACTTCCAATCGAATCAATATGTGGATACGAAACCATTGGAAAAATAGATACAAACGTTTTCTCCCTCTCTCCATGGAGTTTCGATACATGTAAAACAAAAAAAGATGAAACCCACCTACCTATCCACGTCTACCGTGAAATTGTCTGTAGTTTGAACGCTACAAGGTAGGTATCCGACTGTGTCATTTCTTAGCCAATAGTTTAACCGTAGCGCGAGCGAACCGCTAATTATATTCCGGGAATTTAACCACCAGGTATCGATTTTAATGATTGCAGGTAATTGTTGGCTATATCCTAGGTATTTTTTTTTTCGAGCACAAAGCATTTTACTCACTTAGATATAAGATAACTGCAGAAATACGAGCTATTACTGTTTGGTGATGTGTATATACGTATATATAGGAAATACGTTTGTAGAATAGGGGTAGGTAACCACTAGGAAGGAAGGAAGGAAGGAATGGTCGCATAACCGGAAGTGCATTTAACCGAAGAGCTCGTAATTTAATATGGGTGCAATTAGTTCATCCCAAGTGGGGTGTACTGCTCCTCCTGCTATCTCATATATGTCCAACCCTCTCCTACCCTCTTACAGACCATTCATACGTCCCGGTATCCGAACAATGAATTTGCATCGTTCAAGAGTAGCACGTGCAGATACCTTTGGGAGCGATTAAATTCGAATCGTATAGCTACCATTTTGAAACGGTCAGACGGAGATCAGACCATCTTCCTAGACGGTTCAGCGCGGTTGTCCGGATAATATAGGGCATTGAGTTAAAAAGAAAAATATGGGAATGAAATGGATTGCTGGAGAAATAAAGACAGAGAGAGAGGGAGAGAGGGGAGAGGGATATTCTCTTTTTTTAGTAATAATTTGAAAAGAAAATATGTTTTTCGGCGAACAATTGAACCGGTTATAAATAGATTATATGAAAGAAAACGCTCTTATAAGATATTGCTTTGATCTTCTCGTCTCACTCACCGGCTCTGCTCTCGCATTTTATGTAGGCAATATTACGATAACGCAGGTAATAATAATAAGGCTGTTTTCATTGAACAAGACTCGAAAGAGATTCCTTTGAGGGAACTTCCTCTGAGAGACGTTCTACGTGAATCTAATCTACGACCTCTCCCCTCGCCCTCCCGTCCGCCACCCTTTATCACCTGAGCTAATTGTGAATGACGACTGATGATCGGAAAAAAATAATACGATTACAAATATACAAGAAAAAATAAATAATAATAATATCAATCGAGAGTCTTTCAACGTTTGTTAAGCCCTCAAATCAATATTTATAATATATTTCGTGAAATGTCAAAGAGATACATTAATGTATCTTAATACTACCCCATAGCCTCATAGGGAAGAACATGACAATTTCACAGAGAATAACATGCTAGTCGAGAACTAAGGGAATCGATGCGATAAATGCATTAGCGCTTTTTCGACTTCGAGGAATCCTCGCAGTGGGTATAGAGGAGAAGGAGGGGAGGAAGGTTTGAAGGAAGGGAGAGAAAAATTTTGATTAAAACTTAATCCAATTCGCAGCCCCTCTGTTCGTTCATAATTACTCGGAAAATTCGTTTTACCTCTGAAGTTTTTAAATCAGTTTGATTCTTTGCCGAGTACTAATTATACACTAAAATCATTGTGCAACGTCGAATCGTCGTTTTGTCTAGTTACATTCCGTTCCTAGAAATCATGACGCACCCTTATGGATATTTTGACTGGTTCGTTTCCAGTTGCTAAAACACGCCTCTCGCGCATCTCTGTATATTCCTATTAAAAATTATTATATTTATATATCTCAAATAAAAGTTTTATCGACGCCCATGAGAATAGATGAAAATCTTCACCTATGTGATTTCTCGTAAAACTACGCTGCCTTGCACTATCGATTGATTGCGTTATATTAGAATATAGTGCCACCCCCCCCCCCCCCTCGATCACCTTGAACTACTCCTTAAAATTAAAAGTCAAGATAAAAGTTCTACGATATAGATATACTTGCCGATCCGCTTATCAAAGAGTGTCTACGTCATCGTACTGCACGTCGCAGCAGCGGCAGCAGTGTTGATCCGAGCGCAGCAAAAAATGCTAAATATTAGTTTTCATCGCAGTGACTAACGAGCGGACCTTTAGTGTCCAAGAGGTAAGATGCGCGGGCGTGTCTATGTCGCGAGAGACGACGTTAAGTCAACTAAACGAGAAGTTGCAGAGCAAGCGGGTAAACATGTTTACAAGAGAGCGACATCCCGGCCAAAGCTTTTTCCGTCGTCGAAGCTTTGTCGGACGGCCGATCAAGTGTATCTGTCGCTTCTATAGATATATCTATTGATCTATATTGACATACATATACCATCTTACCAATCCCTAAGTATGCGTAGCTTAAGTCAGCCTTTAACTTTGTGGATAATGCTATCACGTGAACGGGACATATAATCTTCGGGTAAGACTGTCGGATACGAATTTTCAATGTCTGATTATCATCTTCGTTGATCTACTTGAATCCCAGTTATACATATAAGGGAGAATGGTGTTTTCCTCTTATTAGGTACAGCTAAGCTAATATTCTCTGAACTGTATGCTGTGTTAGGTAGATACAATTTGCACGCGTGTATACTGTGCATATATGTATATATACGAAACAGACAGCAAAGAGCTGCGAATTCACGCCGACACGTTAGAAACTTGTCCCGAAAACAGTTAGAACGCTGGAGCCTCTACGGTGAGTTTAACGTAGCGAAATTGCTCCTAGGATTTCCCTCCTGGGATCAGGAAGGCCACTTTCCGGAAGGGGAAAGTGTGTTTACGGGAGGATATAGATAGATAGCGAGATAGCAGAAAGGGAACGAGGGGCGAAGAGGGACGATGACGGGGAGTGAGAGAGAGAGAGAGGGTGGGGGAGAGTGTGGGGTTTGGGCTTTTATTAAAACAATAACTGAGTCCTGTGAAATTGCTAGCTGCTACTTGCACTCTTCGAAACGATTCGATGCCAAAACTCGTTGGGCTGATCGAAATGAAAATTTTCAAATCTATACACGCGACTATTACCTTCCAACCGAGAAATACTCCATTTGCGAAAATTTTATTTTTGCAGAAACTCTTGTAACTCCTAAAAACTAATTTTGCATTATTAACAATGAAAAATATAGTAGGAATTTTTTTTCTCGTCGTTTCAAGACTATTTTCCGTGTACCGTTTCACTGTTGAGTATTATACAGTTTCTATATTTTCCATTGAGATCAGATAGAACAGTTTCGTGACAGAGACTCGTACTGGGAACGACATTTAAATGGTACAATGGAAATGTCCTTTTGTTATCTCATTGTTATTGATTTTGACCCAGATCGCAAAACTACTGCATTTGCAATTATAAAATTCGCTCCCGGATACCAGTAGACAGTTTCGACCTCTCTGAACCTCCTGGACCTCCGTGGAAGCATAATATCATCGCGATAGCTCATGCTAAACGTGGTAACGGATAAAGAGAACCGACCGACTTTACCAGCACGCTCGAGTGAGGTGACATCCAGTGGGAATTTTTGAGAAAAAGAAAAATACAATATGAACAGCACATTCTCCGACATTATCTGGATCGAGTGAATAGAATCCAAGGGGAATGAACGAGAGAGAGAGAGAGAGGAGAAACTACCATTTCAAACTGTTGAGGTCGAAGGTTATTCTCATGTTTAAATGTCTCGTCGTGCGTTAAGAGAAACTTTAAGAGATAAAATGAGATGGAAAAAGAATTTTTAGAGTAGAGCGAGTGAGTGAGTGAGTGAGAGAGAGAGAAAGAGAGAGAGCGAGAGAGAGAGAGAGAGAGAGAGAGAGAGAGAGAGAGAGAGAGAGAGAGAGAGAATTGTGTACATTGAGTAAAAGAAAAAAAGAAGACAATTCTGTCTACCTAATTTTTTATTGATTTTAAAACGATTCGTGGTACGAATTTTTTTATCTTAGAAAGGGTTTTTAAAAGTAACTGGATAGCAAAATCAAGGCTAGTGAAAAGTCGGAATAGAGTAGCATTTAACTGTCGCGCGGATATGCATGAAGCGAATGAAATTCGCGGTAATGGGGATGACTTCGTGTTTCCTGAAAGATTCAACGTCGTGTAATGGCTTCGAAATGGAATGAGGAGAAATAAAAAAGGAAAGTAGAGGTGAATGGATGGAAATATAAAAAAAGATAAGTTTCAACAGCAAGCTTGTTTCCTCGTTTAACGTTCGAGGCAACTATCCTGGTCGCTTCATTCCTTCATTCATTAGAGACTTGCAACTCGTCATTAAATGTAGACGTCGGGAAATCGCGAGTTAAATCGCAACAGCAGCCATCCTTCGCGTCTTCTCTCTTTTAAGTATACCTACTTTAGTACCTCGGTCTCTTCTCTCTCTCTCTCTTTCTCTCTCTCTCTCTCTCTCTATATATATATATATATAGATTATATATATATACACACACACACACACACACACACACATATATATATATATATATAAATTTCGTCGTCTATAGTTTAGAGTCGTTCTGAAGATTGTTTCGCGATTGCGAAAATAGCTTGTAATCTTTTCATAATTATCTATAGCTATTCTCATGGTTATCTACAGAAGCAACAATTAAGCTCTCTCTCTCTCTCTCGTGTTCTCATTACGCTTTAATGTCATTTGCAATGAATTAGAACACGTTTAAGAAATATTTGACGAAACTAATCTACAGACGATATATATGTGTATATATATATATACGTATGATTTATATATTCCAGGAAAAAAAGATGTTTTTAGAAAAAATGTAATTAGAATTTTTTTCTTTAGTTATCAAACTTAATCACGTACTTCGATATTGTCTTTTTCGTTATACGAACTATCTATAGGCAATTCAAGGTACTGATTGAGCTTCGATTGTTCAAGGGTCGTCGTGAATCTTGAATAATTTTTTCGTCACCAGCAGCATCTCTTCGTGAGGTGCGATATAACGAATGGAATACTCGTCTATAGCAGCAGCTGGAAAACTTTTATTAAAAAACTATACAAACTTTATCTCTTCCCACAGCATCCCTTTGGCGTACGGTCCCTATACCGAGATTCTGGGAAAACAGTTCTCAGCATTATCGATAATCTCGTGAATTCGAGGAATTTCATTCCGATGGCCAAAAATAAAGAACGGATACCTAACAGCCATGACTGCGAAGTTACAATCGCGACACGTCGGACGTAAAAATGTAAGAATAGGAAAACTCGTTGCTCCACACGTAGCAGGTAGACGAGTGAAGAGGGACTGAAGAGTAATAATTAAGACGAAACACGGTTAGACAGCCGGACTCGTTTACAAACCGCAAATAGTAGCAAATAGGTATATGCGTCAAGACAGCGTGGGCCTTTAACACCCTCGGAGAAAGGGGATGCATTTAAAGGACTTGGTTGCAGGTATAACCAGATGCGGTGGTAGGGTATACTACGGGCGCTACAACCCCTGGGGGTTCCATCAGGTCAAACCACGGGAGATATACCCGATGGCCCACAAGGGTGAAAACCGCATTCTCTACCTTGTACCGTTAATTTCTGTTAGGCTAACCAGTAGGCGCCATCGGGAAGTAAGGGAGGGACTGAGAAAAAAAAGGGAAGAAAAAAATTAGCCAGCGAAAGGGGGATAAATAAAAAAATCTCGAAGAGAAGCTAATAAAATAAAGCGCATAAAAAAATGCAATATAATACAATGACCGGTATTAGGGGAAGGCAGGAGCGAATGCCGTAAGGGATGGAGGCATGCCTGGTCGTAAATAAGCGATGGCTATCGGATAATGTATGTGTAGTAGCACTCGGGACTTACCACTCGGCATGTAATATATTAATTACAAACAATTAACTATTCTTTGTGGCGAGGGTGGCGCAGGCTACGTGACTGTTGGGAAAGTGCTGTGTGCGAGATGGTGTGTTGCAGGGGCGAAGGAGGAGGGGATGGCCAAGAGGGGGTAGTGCCGAAGGGTGCTGGTAGAGGGATTGGAGGAACTGGCAATGGGGTAATGGTCGGTTCGCTATTCTCGCGTGCCAAACGGTAGTTTCCCTAGGAACCAGTGGCAGCCCGACGTCCCGGCGTACCGACGGTCGGGCAGGTTATACGGTTTATGTGCGGCTTGTCCCTTACACCCTCTCGCCCTCTCGCTCTGCCACAGCAGCCACTCTCTCGCTCCTATTTGAATCTATCTATATGCCATTACGAAGGTATGTACATTCGTCATCTCTTATCGGGGTCGCTGTTACGCCTTTAGTCATTGCGTCATACGGTGTCTGAGAGCATGGTTCCGCTTATTTCGACTTTTTTTGGTCCGATCAATTTCAAAACATGTACGTCCCTTTTAACTGGTCAACTGGTGGACCTGAAATTCACGTCTTGGGCCACAACTGGTAGGGGCGAATAATTACGGCTCATTGGGCGAATAGATACGTTAAAGCTCACGCATGGGTTTGTTGAATCGCTGATTGCGAATCTTTTTGATTTTGAGTTCAGATTCGTAATCGGTGACTCGAAAAACTTTGGTATACCAAGTTTTATGGGGATTCATTGAAAATTGGAGTTATTCGATCTGTGAACATATGCGTCATTACTAATTTCTATACGAAAATTTTCTTCGCATATATGCGTCATTATTCAAATGGTTAAACTCCGTTCTCAAAATCCCATTCCTGGATAATTCTCTATAATTGCCTTGGAACTATTTATTGACCATCAATTGACTCAAAGGGATGTTCCGAACGTCTGAGACCCTTGTCCTATAGTGGTAGCACGAAGTTTAGACCCTGCTAAGACAATTGCGTTAACTTTCCAATTAAGGTTTAGGGGCATGACTTTCCATATGGTTCTACTTCCGAACCCTCTACTCTCAATAGCAGCATCGTTTCTATGTCTTTTGGAATCCTTCTTAAGTTCCTCCGGTGCTCCTACCGAGCCACCCTATGATGCTCGCGCTATCGCGATTCGGGGTAAAAGCCATGATCATGGACGAGCGGGAAAGAGGGGCAGGGTAATGCAAATATGCGAGCACGTTATTGTAAGACGTACACGGGATGGGAATGGTGTAACATTTTTCGGCATGGGGACCATGGGGAACGCCGAGAGGAAGGCTGTGGGACTCCGTAGGAAGGTTGGCTGGCTGAGGGTGAGTGAATGAGCAGTCGGGGAAGGGGGAGCCTTGCACGATCGGGAAAGCTGATTCCGCCGCTTTGGGTATCAGGGCAATAAATTCAGTCAAATTGTATTACCACGTTATATACTGTCGTGCATGAAGTCGAATGGTCTCTTCGGTTCGGGGCTGCTGCTACCCTCTCTCTGTATCTCCCTCTCTCACTCACTCTCTCTCTCAAACCCCCCCCTCTCTCTCTCTCTCTCTCTCAATCCCTTCCTATTGCATGTGAAGACGCATGCGCCTTAAACTACGTACGAAAATCTACTAAGATTCTGAATGCTCGTGCGCTTCCTGCATCCCGTGAAACTAGTATGCAGCCACCCCTATGTGGAAGTTGCTGTATCCTTTTATCACTGGTATAACCTTTAATTCCATTACGTTCTACAATTTTTTATTTTCTTCGATGCAATCCCAGCTGCTGTGCTCTTTCGAACTTTGATCCTTGCTACATTAAACTTTATCTAATTTTTCACCGACTTTCGACATTTCTGTCATACGTCACCTGCATCACTGGATAATCTCTCGCGTAACGTGATATTGCTGGTAGTTTGTCGATTATCAAAGCGCATACTTGAAATGCAATTTTAAGTCTTTAATGTACCAAGTTAATAGAGTGCATACGGTGAAATCCCAATGGGATTATTTTAATTAGATATTACGTCGGTAATATAAAGTTTGACGATAAATATCAATTGGGGTTATAAATGTATCACGTTAATAATTATCTACATATTTAGTAGGTGCTTATAAGATTACAGTATAATCCATAATCAGATTGAGCAATTTAAGGAGAAACGAGTTCGATCTCATTTCGGGGTGAACGAAGTAAAATCGAGAGCCATGTTGTGCCAGTCAAAGTCTCGTGCTTCGCGAGGCCAGATGGAAATGCAATAACGCTCCGGCAATTTGCGTCTGTCGGATGCACGCGGGCTTTCGTAAACTCAGTCTATCTCTGTGTATATACATACATACATACATACACACACACACACACACACACATATATATATATATATGCATTCGGTGTGCAACTCTCCACCTCTTCGTTCCTTATAACAGCGCCTTACGGGGGTTAGTCCGATAACTATAATCCACAGGGTGTAGAGTTACCATTAGCGCTAAATGCATGCAAGCTGAAGCACAAAGGCAATTCCCTTAGCCTGTCCACAACCCTTCTAACGATAAGAACATAGTGCACATGCACCACGTGCAATACGTCCGCACGTGGATAAATATCTACCAGTCCCCCTTCCTTCCTTCCAGAATCTCACTAATTTTTATCAACAACAGCTCGAACGCACTTTTAAACATTTTTTATCAATCAGATCCTTCACGCGTTCTTCACTTTTTACGAAGAAGATAATATCCGTGAAAGTATTCGATAAAGGGTCCATCTCCTGTCCCTTCAACTCCGTCTAGCCGAATAGTTAGACATTTGTAAGCCCCTTCAGAAAATAACACCTCAACCCTTTCGCAGCCCTTAACCTCTTCTTCTATTACATTTCTCTAAAATTCCCAGGCTTTAAATAGCCACCCCTCTGAATACGTCGTCTACCTCTGCATTTCGCTCATTTCACAAAACGCTTTTTCGACTTCACGTAATTACTTTGACCCTCCGTCTGGAATTTCAAGGGAAGCTGGAAAAAGCCAGCGAGCGTATCACCCGTCCCGTGTCAAAGTTCATGCCTCGTCAGAAAACTTGGCAATATGTACAAGCGATCTGGAGTCAAGAGTCGCGACTGCTTCTACGTGCGAACTGCTGGTACGTTAAGGCACTTGAAGTAAAATTGAGCATGAAAGCTTTCAAAGTGTTGCCGTATTGAGGAATATTAATTCATTAATTTATTGAAACACCATTGTATTTCTATTTGATCTCGAGTATCGTTAATTGATGCTGGTAGTGATTTTTTTGATTTCATTTTATCCGTCTGCATTTTGCACACTGGAAACACCTATACCACGTATCAACTCCGGATGGGTTTACGCAGTCCTGGTGTAGTCTGTCGTTATACGTGTCATACAATGTGACGGCTGAATGTCTCTGACACGTTTCCCTGATACACGTTAAAACGTATGACTACGTGAAAACATCAATTTACTCTTTTAAAAGCATCGTCGCCTTTGTGCACGGCATACCTTTCCGTCACTGCAACGGATTTTTGGAGAAAAAAATATTCCGTCGTTCCGATTTTTCCTCCGCCACGATTATGCCGTTTCGTTCTGGATACAAGTATTTCTCATCTCTCGGTTTCTCTGTATTTCGTTCTCTCTTTTTTTTCTTACCGACATTCTCTTTGCCGTAAGACGAAGAAACATT
>JARQSV010000332.1:1579775-1597018 GCA_030142285.1 Calameuta idolon | reverse complement strand
TCTCTCGGTTTCTCTGTATTTCGTTCTCTCTTTTTTTTCTTACCGACATTCTCTTTGCCGTAAGACGAAGAAACATTTTCAAAAAGGTCACGAATGACGGTATAAAAATGTTTGATGCAAAATAGGGAATAATATTTTTTTTACTGTTTTTACATTTTTTTTTTATCCACGCGATAAGATCATTCTTCATCTCGTACTTAATCCTTTATATCCCAGACAAATGGACCCGATTGAAAGAGCTGCGGGAATCTCGAAAACATTCTGATGACGTTCTCGAAATATTTGACAGCTGCGCGTTGTATTTCGTATTATAAATTATAAAGGAAACGGCAGCGAAACACTATAGTGAATATCGAAGATTGTGAGAAGAATATTCGAATCTCGTATGGGTCGCTCGTATACGAGAGGAACTCTCTGAAATCGCGTTCAGCAATGCAATAACGCCTGGCTGCCGTTGTAAACATTCCATTTTGAAATGCAAAGCATTTCTTCGTGTGACTAGAATCGATCGATCGACCAGTCAGTTTTTCATTACTTTTCTCCTTCCTTGCACGTCTTTACTTTTCTATCCCTACCATTTCGCGAAAATTCAATGACGCAACTATTCAGTAACTATACTTGGACAAACTCGCTCCTCAACAGACTATACATATACACAGTCGGTAAGAGAAAAGTTGCCAGTGCCTGTTCAAGAACTGTCATATGATAATGACGCCGGTTTATAACTATATACGTATAAAACATAGAGTCCACGAGAGAAAAATAAAAAAATAACTGCTCGCACAAAAAAAATTCTTGACTTTCAACTCCTCGGGCTCGTTTAACGATCCATGGATCTAAACTGAAGAAACTGTAGAATTCGAACGAGCTGCTTTACGAGTGTACATAAAAAGGATACAGTGTATACACGGCACCTACGAAACATTCAATTGGGTCCAGAGTACACATAGGTGTGCAGAGGCGCGATAACTGTTCGAGATTCTCGAAGCAGCTCGACCAAGATCTTACACACAGATCCTCCTCAGTCACTTCATTCTCATCTTTACGACCCAGCTTCCGAGGATCTTCGCGAAATTACAGACCACGTCCCTTCCCCTGTAATCACGACCGACAGCACTGCTGAGGTCTAATTAGGTAAACGGGCAAAAAGTCAATTATAATAAACCCTCAAATTCACAATACCGAAAACGCACACCGTGAATAATTTTAGCATCGATTGTAAAATTGAAAGTTTAAAAAAAATATAATTAAAAAGCAAAGTAACAATTAAGCAAAATAATTGACAGTGTAAAATGGCAAAATAAATAATAAAAGCCGTGTACACAGTATCAAAATGGAATCTGATCAGATCGTATAGTTTGCCATTTTTTCCGCAATCTCCAAGATTTACGAGTTTGATATTAATGAAATAGCCGCGCAACCGATGCGATGGGAATGGAAAGGGTCACGTATGTACTACTAGCCCTGCAAAGTGTTGGATCTGGCGAAAAGGTTGTGCAGAGAGAAATGCGGTATAGTAGGTAATGGCAAGGGGTAGGTAGGTGTTGAGGGGATGGTTTTGGCCGTTGTACATATATGCATCTGGTTGGCAGGAGTTATGCGTATATTTGCACGTTGTCCCTGTGTCTGCTTGTAGGCGCGCGCATTCATGTAAAGCAATGTATGAGCCACCCTGTATACAGGCTCGGTGAGCTGCCTATATGTAATGCACCAGCTGTATGTGATTGCGAATAATTATTTAATCCCCGCCTCTGTATCACGCCTGGGATTCATACTGTCTGCCGATAAATCATGCGAACCCGAAATGCAGGATAGCCGTGCGAACAGATCGCTCTCGACAATCGAAACACAGCATCCAGCTCTAGATCCAACCAGTTACCACCAGGTACCAGGAACCAGCTACAGAGCTACGTACCGGCTTATGTAATTGCGTATTATTCAGATATGCAGATTAATTCCAAATATTATTTACCTCTCTTTCTCCCTCCCCCTACACACACACACGTGCGCGCGCGCACGCACACATACACGCACACACACAGTATATACTGTTGGGCAACTTTGATCCTGAAAAAATGCTCAGCCTCCGACTGAAACGTGAGATCTCGTAAAGCTCGCGATATTTCAGCGTTAAACTATTAGCCAATGGGATGGGCGGACGGCCTGCCCGATCGCTCATTCTTTCTAGTCGTTATAACGCTGCTAACGTAAGTTTTTCCACTAACTCTTAGCCGTCGAGCATCATTTTTCACAGGAGCCACGATTCTCCGGGACGACCTTCCAGCCATTATATCTATATGGAGTACGGTATACTACTGTACAGTTATGTATAGGTACACGCTTATACTAGGTAGCTATGTAACTTTATGTATATTCTGTATGTACTATATGGTACATGTTACGTAACGGAGGGTGGGTGGTGAATTTCGATTTAAAACCACCACGGTCGAGGATTCCGTCTATACGTTTGTCGGTTTTATTTTCACTTTTATTTCGTCACTCCCCAGTGCTCCTTTACCTGTTATTTTGCTCGATATTCGAATAAACTTCAAGAAGAATTCGATGGCTCTTTTTGATCGGAGATCAGACTTATCGAGGGCATCGAGTAACCCTGTTTGCTTTTCAGGCTTGTAAAGGTAAAAAGGGTAGCTTAAAAGATCCATGACGAATGATTTCGTATGATGCGATACGACGTGAATCGTTAGGCTATATATTTTATGAATTTTTACAAATTTTGGTTACAGCCAATTTTTTTTTTTTTTTCAATTATCATATGCAGTTTTGATCGTCGATGTGTCATTCGTTCGATCCTGAGATTATGATTACTCAAATAATTAAATAATTATTGTTAGGCTTACGTTTATCTTTTTTTTTTTTCATTGAGAAGGTCCAGAATACACACTCCAGAATTCTTCAAGCGTGAGCGACATAATAAATTTTTCGCCCCATTAAAAACGGAGAAACTGCATAGAAACCGGATGCGACGCATGTCGGCAACCAATTAAGAATGTGGAAAAAAAGATGGCGGCGTAAATGGTAGCTGAGAGAAAGAAAAATCTACATGGCCGATATTTTCCTCGCGCGACCTACGATAAATTGCTGCAGCAACAGCCGTTGGCTGCAGTGCCGCACTCAGCCGTACAGAACTGGGGAGAAAATGATTATCGCCGTAGTGCAACGCGTACAATTGAAAACAGCCGTAAGCCCAGTGAAAGTTTCCTCGAATCATCAAAAATTCATTATCGAGTCAATGTGTCTTCCAGCAATGCCAGTAGTACATATAAGTGTTCCACGTCATGAACAGTAGGCTATTTTCAAAGCATCGACAAATTTTACTCAGAGAAAAAAGTAGTCGCCTTCGTGCACGTATGTAAATTCATAGCAAACACGTCGACACAATGGCACACGCTTTGGCGCGTGTAGAATTTTAAATCGCTATTTTCTTCCGTTTTTACTGTCTCGACGTAAACTTGGCGCATGGATAATGGGGGGGTGAGTGGATGAGTCAACGGGTAGCGTCATGGCGCTGAACGTCTGTCGGCACTGGCATGGCTTTGAATTTCCGGCTAACATACCAAAAATCCCTTCGCGCGTATCGGATTCCTTTTGCCTGAAAAAGGGAGACAAAATCCGAGTGACTTTTTTCTTAATTAATACCAAATTCACGCTATTGGAGACTATACTATAGTATTATACCTACGGGTAATAGTGACGATAGTGTAATACTGACGATAGTGTAATAGCATGTACTATAGTACGCGGGACTACGATTGGGATGACAAAAACAGTTTCTATAGGGATTTAGTCGGGATTTCATCAGTTCTTTGGATTCTAATGTCATTGCGTACTTGGAGCAAATATTATATTTTGAGAGAGTGAGAGAGAGAGAAAGAGAGAAAGAGAGGAAGGTGATAGCGAGAGAGTACTGAATTACTCAGGAAGCCGAGAGAGAGCGCCACTAGAGTGCTTAACAAGCGGCTAGAGAGCAGCCCCCGCACTTTGCACTTTAGTAAGCACATCTCAAAACCCCCCTGAAGGTGCAGCTGCGTGTGTTAAGCTACGATTTCCAGCTGAACTTTAAGCACGCCAGTGCGAATCGATACAGTAACCCATTGTTTATTCTTTGTCGTTATATTTCTCCCTCTTGCAATTTTTTCTACATGGAAATAACTCGAGTTGACGATCGTGTGACTCGTGACAGGAAAATTAGCTTGTATAATAAGGATCTTGTGTGTGACAAATAATTCGAAGCTTGTGTAGTACCTCATTAGCGTCGTGACATGGGGGGGGAAGAAGGGAGGATTTTAATAGTCGTACCAATGGTTGCTATATTAAAATGTCGAGGGATGAAGAATAACGATAAATATTATTGATACACGAAAAATTTATTTTCCTTGAATTTTCATGAATTTCCATTATATTTTGAATCATTCGATCACTTTCAACGGAATGTAGTTCATCCCTTATTGATTCTTCGAATTTTCACGTCTCTTCTTTATACGTGTATGTATTTCTGTATATGAGGATATCTGTACATACACACACGTGTGTTTCGTCCGACCACGTGTGCAGCCGCGATACCACGGGTTTGCATTGCAGATTGGTAACTACATTTCGAATTTTCCCGGGCGATTTTCCACTGCTTCCTGTCGTCATTGAAATAAAGTGGAGCAAAAAAACAACGGGAATGAAAAAGAATACAAAAAAATGAAGTCCTCACAATCCACTTGGTCACGCAGCAACTGTGCTATTTAATGGCGCTGCCGCTATGCGTTGCATCCAGTGTATAAACCTGAATAAAGTCCGAGGTACTTTACACGAGTATTCCCTGCGCGGAATTCTCCAAAATGCGGCGCGCTTCAAATTTTCAAAAAAATTTCAAAAAAAAAAACGAGCATTCATTGCAGCAAGTCGATGAACTGGAAAGTCCGAAAAAAAAAACTAATACCGCGCGTGTAACGTTGGTTGAAAAAAAGTTCTAGTATCAAACATACATACGGATACCTTAGATATATCGTATTTAGAATCGTACATACATACATTTTTTTAATTCACGCCTCGCCGTCTACACGTGTTCCATATACAACAACAACAAAAAAATGGCTCAGACCCCGAACCAGAGGTAGGTTCCTGGAGTTGAATATCAGAAATATATACTTGTATAATAATTGGCTTCATTGTACCTATTGAACAATTTTGAGTATCGATACCAGTTTGATACACAGTATGATATTACGTAGCTTGTCAATCCTACATATTGGTATGTGTATATATGTATATACACACACATATATATATATATAACTCAAAAACTGTTTTATTTTGACAATTTTCTATTCCTGTATGTACGTTCGTCTCTATCTGCGAACTGGTTGCATAAATCCTATACATCAGTGTGGAACTACTCCTACATATACGATATATATATATATATATTCTATATATATATAGAATACATAGATATACTAGGTAGCAGGTAGTAGGCTATGCCTAGCAATGGGAGCTTCGCCAAGATCCGAAGATCTAGGCAGCCGAGAAGGCCGATACGGATTCATCCCTGGAGTGGAGACTTACACCATCCCCGTTAGCCGTCCCTTCGAAGGTAGAACCTATAGCCAAAGACCTATGCAGTTGCCCCTTCTCTATCTCCCCCCTTAACCCCTTTCCATCCCCTCGCTCTCTGGCAAGCGGCGAAATTGGAATTTGATCCGAAGCCGTGATATCTAATAACCAGGCGTCTTATTTATCGAGGAGCGGAATTCTCGGTATGGCAAAAACCTTCGTTGATTGAAAGGAAACCTATAACGTGGCTATAGCAGCGCATTGTTAACGCCACGCTGTTCTTTTTTTTCGATTTTGTCGACAGTCTGAAAAACGAGTGGGAGAAACATAAGCGTGATTCCCTCTTTGATGTCTGCAATATATCTCTGAGGTATTTGTACGTATATGTATTTATATATATTTATATACCTAGGTATATACTATATACGTGCGTATATATTCTCTTATATGCCGTTCCGGTAATATTCACACGTGTGAAAGTTTTCGAATATTCCTTGAACTATCCTTATCTGGGTTATTGAACTCGAGGATCTATTATTCCTTTATCAGTTATGAGTAATTATATAGATATAGTTGAAGATTAATGTGGGTTGGAATATTGATCAAATTTGGATCTTACGGGGATGATCTTCGGGGGTGGGGTGAGGAGGGGGGTGGATGGTAGGAATTCTGGTAATCGCTGGAGGGTAGTAAAGTGGCGAGCGAAAGGATTGGTAAAAGTGTCGGATGCTGGAAGGGTCCTAGTAGGGCGGTGAGACGGTGAGAGACAAGAGTAGGTGGTTGGCGGAGGGCGTGGAAGGGTGGGACCATCCATCATTCAGCGGAAGCCAGCCGGCACATTGCCGGAAGTGACGTCACGTTTGAAATATCGACTAATAATTTATACGCAGACGTCCGCTCGCTGCGTTTTGCAGCAGGCGCGTTGCTGTAATAACAAACTATATAAGCCCATTGCACACTTTGTGTCTTATGCAGGTACTAATGTTTGGAATTAAGTTAAAGGGTTGGCGAGCGTCGGAAAATGATAGATTTATCAAATTTTTGAATTTAATAGTCGTATCAATTTTTAATACCTTTTTTTAGAACTCGTGTCGACCAATTTAACGTAATTTTGTTCTCATTGGAAAAAAACCGACCTCTCTCGAGGGGTGAAAATTTGTATGTTCACCCTTTTACGATAAATCTTGCACTCAAGGGGTGACATAATGTAGACATAAGTTGAAAGTTCAAAGTTCATTGCAGGAAGTAGCTGGAAACTGGGGTGTAGTAGGTGAGAATACATGGTTTTCTTTTATTCCACTTCCGCCTGGCAGGGTAAGCTTTGGTCGCACTCAATATTCCATATTTCTCATGACAATTTCCCCTGCTAAATTTATAGACTTCCGTTTTACTCGACGGCGGCGTCGCGGCGCAGCAGAATGATTCGGTATATAAGGATCGTTGCTCTGAGCTTGTATGACGCAGAGTGGAAAGGCAGGCATAGGAAGGAAGGAAGGAAGGAAGGAAGGAAGGAAGAGAATGAAAAAGATGGAAAAAGGGAAAGATGGAAGGTCGCTCAATGAAAAGTTTCCCTCTCAAGCAATCCGTTATATAGGGGTTGCATTTATATATATATGTATATATATTAAAAGTTTCGATGTATGTCATAAAAATAGCCAGTAACCCAAAAATCAAGAGCTAGATTATCCAAAATAATCGCATCTGCCGAATCTAATCAATCCATTATTTGTATGTAAAAGGCGTTTAATTATGGAAACCTAAAACGATAAATTTTCAAATAATCAAATTCCGTTTAATTGTCCCTTAGAGATATTTCTATTTATTTATTTTATCCACAGAACGTCCTCACCAAATTCAAGCCCTCTCCCACTTCTGATGTATACATTTCCAGAACTATTGCTAAAACCTATCAGGATCTATATAACCGCGTGGGATGCGAAGAAAACTTCAGTTTTCTTTTTGTATTTCAGCACATTAAATATGCTGTCCTCATAGTCATAGCTGGACCCGAAATTAGCATTTTTTTTTTCAATGCTGTTTTTTTATTGTCGTTTTGCTATTACTTATTTTGCAATACGGAATCCGTGACTTTTCTTTTTCCTTTACTTTTCGACTATCTGACTTTCGTAGCTCCGAATCCTCTTAAAAGCTTCACAAGATGAAGAGTCTACGTACTCGAGTTGACTACGTACTGTACGGGTATGTTGTACGCAGCCAATGTGCGTTAGATCAGTGTATATTTTTGTGGCACACATCGAAACTGTCAAAACATTTGAACGCCCGACGATATCACTAGATTTTTTTAGACTAGAACTTGTTTTCGATCGCGGCAACTTCAGGTGGCCTATTTGGGATGGGACATTGGCATACTGACACGTATCCATATGCATATATCTATACAAATTCTCGATCGGATGTCAACCCCCTAACTCTGAGGATCCCTTTCCATTAGAATCTTCCATCTCAATACCAACTTCATTTCTCTCTATATATTTCAAGAAATATGCCGAATACTTGCGCAGGAAGACATCCCACATTACTTTCTTGTGTATCGATTAGCTTTTGACACCCTCTCATCCCCCTTCCCCATTACGAATCCATCGCTTTCTAACTACCTATCAAATTCTCTGTAGCCCTCGCTGATTTCAACCTAACCCAATTTACATCCCGTACCCCTTTTTCGTTCATTGGGATTCACGTCTTTCATTGACAATTACGTAAAATCAGATCATTCGTATATATCCCTATAGCTATTTTACTGCAGTTTATTAAAGCTAAGTAAATTGCCACATAACGTTAATGTACAGCTGTATTATCGACCGCTGCTATATTACCCAGTTTATAGTCTTTATCCACAGTACATTGTATTCAGACGCTTGTAATAACAATTTATTGCGTAAGTGATTATTTTTCAATGAATAACTTCATGCATGAGAATTGTCTCCACATGGAATGTTCTCATGCGATATCGGCTTGTATAGTTTACGAGACACGATAGTTACTTGGAATACAGTGCGATATGCAAATTGCTCTATGAAACATGACCCGTGGCTAATAAGGTCAGGACTTGGTACATTCCTATCCTTGGGTGCTAATGGAAGCGTGAATACTCGCAGGAGTAATCGCGAGACGTATTCGTGGCAGTTGGTAAACTAATCAAAGGATACTAAGCTAATGGCGGCTGTCATTACTCGTCAGCGACTGTGTAGTATGTATATGTGTGTGTACATATATATATATATATATATATACGCGGAACACGTGATGAACCTATGAGATCATTAAATGATGACCGTCAATCAGTGACATAAATTCAGGTCACCGAAACTTCAGTTGTATATACACCGTAGCAAATTATTAAGAATATAAAGCAAAAATTTAATACACAAAAGTATCATTTTGCATTCGACATAAAGAAATGAAAAATCGTCTAATTACCAACGGATTGTCGAACAAGTCATTAGTCATTATCATTGTTTCTTGCGGCTTATTAAGACATTATTTAACGTAACAGAGAATATGGTTAGTCATTACAAATATTTTAATCATCATACACCCGATAATGAGTCTCGTGCCAATATAAGTATCCATTGACCTAAGGCAATGATTTGAAAATAATCATTGAATCTACGTGATATACGACGTGTCTTTGTAATTAGCAGCCGAGCTTCTCAATGTCGTATCAGTAATTCGATCTTCAGAATGGGGAGTAAGAGAGAGAGAGAGAGAGAGAGAAAATCAATTAGTCCCACCCAAGTCATTCAAGCTGTCTTACTCCGTAAGATATTACCGTTACCAAACCTATCAGTTAAAAAGAAATTATTGATACTTGTTCGACAGTTACAACCTAACCAGTTTTCGATTGATTAATGCTCGATGAATGATCAATGACTTTGCTCAGCGATCTAGGTCTCACTACTACAATTCTTACACGCCTACTCCAAACACAGAAATAATCATCAGAATATAATATCGTCATTATCAATCGACAGCGTGTACCAATATCTGTCAAAATTCTGTCAACCTGTGCAAAAGTCCTGACGCTCTTTCCAGCACGATAATTCGATTACATAGGACGGTGGAGAACCAAGTCATTACCTCATAAATACCACAATCGTTAGATAGGTATACACGCCTAGTACATGGTGCCAAGAACGGTTGACGTCATGACGCAATACTGAAGTCAGCATAAGGTTGCTAACCAGTTTTTTCTTTCAGTGCTTCAAATCACCTTGATCCAGACAGCTAACCTAATCTCTCTATGAATAAATGATCTTAACTCTATGGACCCGGTAGATGATTACGTTAGCATGAGATCTTCAAAGAAACAGAACGCGTCGTGGTACCGTCTATTCTTCTAATTCATCCGACTTGTTACATAACGTAGGAACACCTGCGAACAGGATATACGCTCGGATGGGTTCTATTTGTGACTTACGGAGTTTATGGAAGTTATGGTCAATAGAGTGTAGGCCGAGTTTTCGGAGCTTGGAACCTGACTGACTCAGGCTAATTTAACGTTAAGGGGTAGGTGTGCGGTGAAAAAGTGAAAATTACGGTATCGGGCACAGTAGACGGTTAGTTTGTACTACGGTTGTAGGATAAAGAATCGGATCCGGGTTTAGGGATCTGATACGGTCTTCTGGTGTTTGCACAATAGCAATGCCAGAAAACCAATAGATGTCCGATCTTAGAATCAGGATGACTTGAACTGCCGTCGATATTAGAAAGGTTAGTAACCTTCAGGTTCGAAATGCTACTTTCAATTGGTACGAGTCCCACGCCCTTGCTGCCTGTACGTACCTCGCGCATGACTACGTAATGTTACGTGCTTTTGCGGTACAGTTTGATTACGCAGGTATAGTCATTTATGTATACTCGCTTGCTCGTACAATCAAAATGACAAGTTTATTAGGTTAGTGTGATCTTTTATGGGCTAATTAAAATCTAACGACCAAATCTCGAAGTATCCGTGGGAGTTTATCGATCTGAAATGAAGCAAATTAATGGGATTTCCAAATGATCATGACTATTGATTTTTATCACGTGACCATAATTTTTTTCTTCTCGTGATGAATTTATTCCGCGTATCATATGGCATTCCTAGGTGATTCATTTATTTACGTTATTGATTTTATAACGCGAAAAATTAAAAAATTTATATTATACATAGAAATTTTTGAACTTTCAAAATCTT
The DNA here is from genome assembly GCA_030142285.1 of Calameuta idolon. Taxonomy (NCBI): domain Eukaryota; kingdom Metazoa; phylum Arthropoda; class Insecta; order Hymenoptera; family Cephidae; genus Calameuta; species Calameuta idolon. The sequence continues at coordinate 1,586,259 of JARQSV010000332.1, read as the reverse complement.
TTAAATCGTTATAAGTCATTGATTTTGATTTTTTTAAATTTCAAAGGAGCCGCTGTAAAAGTGGGCGGGCGAGGATGTCAGGAGGATTCGAAAGAAGGGTTGAAGACAATGGGACGGCTTTAAAAAAAAAAATGAGGGAATACCTTCACTGGAGCATTCGCGTCAAGCTCAATCGTTTTCCGCGATTCCGGGGAATCCTGGCCATTGCGGTATGAATTATATTTAAATATTCATCGGCAATATTTTATATGAAAGTCTCGAGCGCCATTACTGAATAGAGAAGTTAATTGCTACTTTGCATAATAATTCAATAAAAGAAAAAAAAGTTTCCGAGACTCCCCCCCCTTCCACCTCCCACTCCCAATCCCTCTCTGCTTCACACTCTTGAATGCAGAGTGTACGTCTATCGAGAGGAACGTTCGGAAAGCTTTGAGTGTCGAAGTGAGATAATTTCACTATAAAAGAAAAAGAAAAAAAATAATCGATGATTTACGGAGGACATTAGGGCCACTCCGTTTTTATCGAGCCGCCCTCGATGCTTTATTTCGCCTCGATATATCTCAAAGTAGCCCGTGAAATTTTCTGGCTCCTGAAAGATATCTCCGTTTTCGTTTCGGCAGCTTAGCTTTTTTCTAATCGTTGCTGTTATTCCCACACAGCTTTCCGGTCCTCTTCTCATATTTCGGCTTCTCGCATATACATATAGCCACCCTTCGACACCCACCCTCCCCCGCACCCCCTGTATCACTTGCGTTATTCTTTCGACGACGTCCCGCTGTTACGTTTTTCTAAGAAATATGAGGATTCTTATTTTTCCCCCTACCTCTTTGAGCCCTCTCTATCGCTCCCATACTATCATCCCTGTGCCATGGTACAGGACCAACTCTTTTTACAGTGGATTTCCTCTTTCTCTCTTGTAGCTCTGAGACCTACGGGAAATCGAGTTGTCAAGCCGAAATGCCCGCAAAAAGTTTACCTACTGTATCTATATGGACGCGATAGAATTATATCCCTGAGATAGAAACCGGAAAAAATTTGACAGCGGTCGATCCTTTCAAGTTAAAAAATCTATTTTGTAGGTGTGGATTCTGTGATTGGCTTTTCTGAACGATCGGCAGGAGGCGTCGTCGAGCGTCGGCCTCGGGTCTGCGCCAAGCGGACAAGAAATCCTTAACGACTCGAATGGGCTTTGGATGCGTAACTTTTAATTTATATCTTTGAAACCGTAAAAGTGGCTGGGAGCAATTTGTTTACGGTTCACGTTTACGCCCGGGGTTTACAACTCATTTGGTTCGGACGCTCGTCGCTACGCGGCGTGTCGTCGCTCGAGTTTTACGAATGCGCCACGCGGCCTATAAATTATTTCCTGGCACCTACGATCACAATGACTCGTTAAGTCACGACTCTGGCTATATACGAGGTGTGTCGATAAATCAACCTAATCAAATCGGTAGGCGTCGCGGCGCTCGATCAGCGCGCCATCGTTATGACTTTACTCAGATCGCATCGTGATTCTCATTCTTCTACCATTCTCTCACACTCCTCTCATACCTTTCTTCTTGCTTTCCACTAGTTTATTATTCATTTTCTCTCGTTCCATTTCTTTTTTTATTCCGTCTCTCTTCGTTATATCATACGGTTTTATACACATGTATATGTGTGTATATATATATATCCTCCCTGTCCAATCATTGTATTTTAGACACTGACACAAGATCATAACTTATACATTCCCAATCGCTGATCGAACGTCGGATATCTTAAGGATCTACAATTAAAATCGATTTATCGATCGTCATTTTAAGTTTGATTTGTTTATTGCAACACGCGTCAATAAATGAAGTGTCTGTAATAAAGTCAAAGATTTATTTTGTAGGTGATAAATTAAAATGAGACTTGTTTCTTATTTTGAGATTTCCCACTTTTTTTTTTTTCATTTGGATTATACATAAATACTATAGATAGAAATATTACGTTTGGTACACCTTGTATAAGCATGAACTTTTCAAGGCGTATACCTTCTTCGTTTCTAGTATCCTGATACTCGGTAAAGAAAATACGAACTTAGAATCTTAGAATTTAGCCATCTTGGCATCTTACGGTCTTGACATCTTCCTACCATCGAACAGTCTTCTCTCCTGCCAACCGATAAACCTCCTCTCAACGAAGTGGCTTCCACCCCTCATACCTTAGAGGGTGTCACCACTACCACCTTGACGCCGTATCCTATCTATACTTGTACACATACCTAACTCGTGTATATAAGGCCAGACTGATTTCTCTCAGATTTCGACCTTTTACTACCAGGCTAACATGAATTGCCGGTATTCCCGAAACTTTCGTCCCGCTTCAAGTTCCTTGCGGCCATTACCCTCTGGCCTCCTATTTTCCACGAAGGGCGGATTTCACAGGGCTTCGTCGTTCCACGATAAAAAAAAGCAATTTGAGACGGTTTAACCAATCTTTAATTTCCGAGACGAAGCATCAGGAAATACTTCTTAAAAAGCCCCAAGCCGCGAGTTCACCCCCAAGTAATCAAAATCGAGAAAAGAAAAAGATCCGCCTATGCTTTTGTTTTTCTCACGACTTTTCTTCGCCCCGCTAACAGGGCAGCAGGAATAAGACAGATACGCAGTTATATCCCTCACAGGATGGAAGAACAGCTACCCGGTGTCACTTTTGAAAATAAATATTTGACTTCCTGTCAATCGTCATAATTTCAATTTTACCTCCCCCGCATCCTTTTTTTATCTCACGACCCTTAATCACCACTCTCTATTATCCAACAGGGCAAAGCACGAAGACCTACAAGTCGTATCACTAATTACCAGAAAGACGCATTCGAGTGATTTCCCGTTCACACGCGCACGACCCCGGCTGGCTCAGAGTAAATATTTAGGATTTTATAAAACCCAAAGAGCCGTGCTACACGTGTGCTAACATACGTAGACACACGGCGCGGTCGACTAAGCAATGTCATATTATTAGCGTCTGGTAGAAGTGCCTTAAAAGAATGAAAATAAATTTAACCGACGAAGACTGTTATATATCCCGAAGAGGGTGAGACGGTGCATCGACTTATTCTCTTTTATTCACCATTTATTCCGTATTTGGTAAAGTTCATTTCCATACTCGTATTCCGAAAAAGATTTGTCGAATTTTATCGCGTAGCGAACTTGCCGTACTTGGTTATCATTTTCAATTGCTAACGAGGACCGACAGTGCAGCAACGTAAAAGTCAGTTTAAATTACCAACGTCATGAAGTGGATGGTCGCTCTACGGTGGAGCAGCGCGCGAGTAGAATTACCAGGAAGTTAAAAGGTAATATAGGATAAGATTAGCGAATGTGCTTGGATGGCTATGAGTTATTTTTTTGTTAAGAAAAGGGATGAGATCAAGAATCGAGGAAGACCCCTTCCTAAGGGGTAGGTAAAGTATGAGGAGGCGATCACCGGGCTATGATGACTATATGATATTATTAGTCTTGGATAAGATGGGCGAATGCGGGAAGGTAGGATGGAGGTGGACGGATGGTATAAGTTACAAGTAGACCAAGTGAAACGGATATAGAGGGGAACGGGACTATTTACTCCTGTGAAGGAAAACTTTCCTTCGGTCTGAAGGATAACGCGATAGACGTGGCCAGCCGAGCGTTTATTTGCAAACGGTAAAAAAGGGTATTACAATAAAGTGAAATGGATTTCTAACGGGTTGGCTATGATTCTTGTACTCGTGTACGGATTATGTATATCTCTTGGTAAAACTACCCCTACGGTTACCTTTAAAGCAGTATCGTTAAGCTTTAGCTTTGGCTGAATTCGAGCAATCCCATTTTCTAAAATTCGATACTCCGCCTGTACCTTCTCTTTGGGAATATTTGTTTCAATTGCAGATCTTTATTATTATTATCATCGATCATCCCTGTTGCAGATATTATGACTAGACATGGACGTAAGTGGTGGCTTAATAAGTTATAAATGATTATCCAAGTGTCCCTACTGTAATTATTATCCTGGCTATAAATACTCGGTCAGCGAAACGGGGAGCGTGAAAAAAATGAAGGGTAGTAAATCAGAGATGTAATATAGAATTTAATGGATGCTTAAATCCAGAGGTTTTTCGTACTATCTCCGAGAGAGGGTATATGTATATATATATATGTATATATATATATATATATATATTGGATCTCTTGCAAAGTTATCCTTGAATATCACAAGTATTCCGAGCGTGTCCCAACCAACGCACCACAGTCCCCTCTAGTCTCTAGCTATACCGAGCCAGCCAGTCATCCAGTCAGTCAACCGGCAAGCCAGCGGCACTTGTACGCTTACCCCGTGGTAACATATGCGACTCTATGTTATCTTTCCCTCTCAACAATAATATTACTCTTGCCGCGGCGTTTCTTCTCGCTGCTTTTTCTTCTTATTCCCTGTGTTTCCCGCTGGCGCTCTTCCCCTATACTGTGACTTCAGAGACAGTCTTAGTCACACGTATGGAAGCACCAGAAGTCTCCGTAGCTATGCGGCAGGGGTGCCTATGTGGCCGCCAAAGAAAATTTTAATGGCGGCTGACGGCTGAAACAACCCCAGAGACGAGACTCGATTCCCTTTCTACGTTTCCACGCGAATCGTCGTAACCGGTGGCGATGGGCGAAGGAGCAGGAAGAAAGACTGAAAGCGAGAGAGAGATAGAGAGAGAGGAACGAACAGAAAGTGCTTCCGCGAATGAACGTGCCGCAGGGCCGAATGATAAGGGCGAAAAAAGAAAGGGCTGTCGGCTGTGCGAGAAGAATGAGGAAAACGTGAGGATTGAATGAGGTTTAGTAGACAGTTAAGATATATAAGAACGAATGCGATAGTCGTGTGAAAAGATGGCGAGAAAAATAAATAAAGAAAATAAATGGCAAAGTGTTATGGCTGTTTCGCTAGATCGTCGCGTCGCTTCGATTTTACGTTGTAAACTGTGAAACGTGCGAGATCGCATTTACCAGCTGCCAAGACGACGTAGACCCAACTTGAGACACAACTGAGTCGCCTATTGTGTATGTACTTGGCTTTTACACGTATAGGTTATCCCTGGACGATTTTCATGACGGCGACTTCGTGTTATGTCAGCGGCGCAAGTGGATCAGCAATTTTTTATCTAGAGTTCCAGGAATTGTGAGAGTCATAAAAATCGGCCAACTTGATATAATTAAGGCTATGAGTATACGGGAGTGTCTTTTTACTAAATTTTGGATTTCTTATCACTCATGCCCTTTAACTTATACTTTTTACAATGTTTTTTCAGTGATCCATTGTCCATGTACTCTTAGCTCGGGTTCGGTCAACATCATTTAAAATTTAATTAAATTTTACTAATCTAACTAAAATTTCATTGCCACGCTTAATCGCGTGTCTGAGTGCGGACGTGTGATTGGTTGATATAGCACTTAACTTATAGTTAAATTTTAATTCCCGTTTTCAAAGTCGGGTTCTAGTCACGTGATTAAAGTATGAATAAAATTAAAATCACATGCTGAATAAAATTCTTGAATATTGCATTATAAATTTCCTGAAGAGGATAAATCGTATTACGAGCACGTTAAACTCTGATTCAGAAAGATTTCTATGAAAATACTCCAACGTCTGTATCCAATGACAACAACATGAGTATCGTCTTATCGCGGCGCTACAGCTTTCATAATTTTTACCTTCCAATATGTACCAAACGTTATGATCACCTTTCACTTTTTCTCACTTTTACTTTTCTTCTCTGATACTTTCACTGCCATTACTTTGCCCACCGATACTCTCACTCGTTAAACTTCTATCTAGCAGAGCTTCTGGATACGACACAATGGTTAAAGGTCTACGGGATAATGTAATAGGAAATTTTGGATTTGACACTTATGCCCTGTCTTATCGATACTATAAAAATTCATTTATCAAGTTTTTCTTTTTTGCGAGCATTACAAAATTAAATTAAAATTTACAGAATTGGATATGCAACCCTTTCGATTTAATCAAAGTCAGTGGCTTTCGAGATTCCATTAGTGGTTCTAGTTATATCTTTGTCACTATTTTGAGATCTTCTTCTCCTCTTCTTCGTTCTTCTTCCAGAATCCCCTCCTACCCTAGGGATACTATATGCCTATCTTCATCTTTAAGAAAACTCCAAAGAAATTGTTAGGATACAGAGTATCAAGTCCTTTCAGTAATTCAGAGCATTCTATGCTGTGTCTGTACCAGGGATGCTGGGAGGTTTAGTCTAACTATATGCGTTCTATTCGTCTGTAGGCGTGAAACACGATAACGATAATTAACGAGCGTTTCCCAGAGACGAGATTAGAATACGAGGTCTTCTACAAAACTAATCTCAACCTTGAAGATCCTTTGGAGATACGAGAAATTCTCTGTGCATCCTCGCGCGCCTACAATGGAGCAAAATATACTGGAAGACGATTAAGAGAAATAGGTTCGTTCTCTGAGTCCCTCAGCA
>JARQSV010000332.1:1514402-1579675 GCA_030142285.1 Calameuta idolon | reverse complement strand
CCTCCATTTCCTTCGCACAAAATACATATCCTATGATCTGTATGTGTATATACATATATATGTGGGTTAGTATCTACCCATGCTAGTAGAACGGCATTGCAGATACATTATTCATCGACAATAGTACCGGTTACCGGCAGCTGGCGAACCATACGCTTCCGAGTACAGAATTCGCGAATATCTCGTAGAAGTTTCCACCGTCTTACTAAGTACTCCCTGAATCCAAAATCTGAAAACAGAATGGTTAAATTTTTTTACATACTTTTTATTGGAAATACAATCAAAAATAATTGTATCATTGACGTCGACGTTTTCACCATGTGATTTGAGATTTATATAAATACGTATTACATCATTTTTACCGGCGGATTAATAGCAATGTGGTATAGGTGCTTGGTTTATAAATGTATGTATCAGTGAGAGAAGATAAAGATAGGGAAGCAGCTATCTGGACATTCCAAACCACAAGGAGAAGTTCATAAATCTAATTTATTTGAAAACCCGGTACCACAGAGACCCTCGAGTCTCTAGACCAGACCTGCATAATTTAACCCTAATTAAGTAACAGGATCACATGAGCGCTCTTAACCCCCAAACTAATCGTTTAAGCCGACCCGCTCGGCAAAAAGCTTCGATGGCGGCTGCCACGGTCGGCATCGGGACGCCCAACGTCGAGTCGAGCCTTCGGTCGACCTCACGATCGGCAAAACCTGTGAACCCTTCTTCTTCGACGACCTGAATGCAGTCCTACATACTAATCACCACAATGGATCGCCACGTTTCATTTCCAATCCTAATCCTTTTTTTTTCCTCTTGGCTTTTTCGGCTTTTCGGCTTATTCGTCGCTTTCACGTCCCGTGAATTGACTATCTCGAACCTTTTACGAGGGTCCGTGACTGTCCTTACGATAGTCGTAAAACGTACCGAGGACCTGAAAGATCCCAGACTCTGGACACACTGGTGTCACGTGATTGACAGATTGCCCAACAAATGAACCAAGTCCTTTTTTTAGATAACGTTAAGCTAGACTTTTAGACTGGGTTAAAATAGCAACAATCAATTCTATTTTGATTCATCAAAGACTGAAGTCCATTAAGAGTCTAGACTGTATAAATAGGTACACAATACATATATAGTATATCGTTGAACAGCATAGACCCAGACTGCGTATCCGTTAGTATTGCCAATGATGTCTAAATCGACAAATAAATAAGTCTGGCGACGGATGTCAGCCTAAAGACGTTGTAAGGTCCTTTTGGTGTATTTCTCTGTGGACCGTCAGATACCAAATTCCCTCGATATTATCCCCCACGGACCTTTAACCTGCTATTGGCACATTGACAGTCCTTTGCAAAAAGTGGCTACTCTTAAGAAGCTACCAAGACGAAGTATAGTATATCTATTTTCAAGAAAAAAGAAAGACAGTCCAGTATCCGACGAGGTATCTCAAAGGTACCAAGATCTGATACCTGATTCAAAGAACCAGCCGTTATATACCCTGTGGCGCTTTATAATTGACGCAATAAATATTCATAAATAATTCGCAAAAGTCATCGGACACTTGAGTATTATTTATCGAAAGTTCTTCTCGAGGTTGCGTAATAAAGCAAAACCGAAGCGTCTTAATTGGGAAGAGTCGGCTATGGCTAGAGTTTTACAATTTATTTAGTAAGGAACCTGAGCAGGCGGAATCCACCCTGAATTCCTGGGACGGCGCAGCGACTAAGAGACCGATGAAGTTGCCAGGGCCAGACTAACAATTTATCTGGCAGATGCAACGGCCAGCAGTCCTGAATTACCCTGTACAAATAAGCCCGTCTTCAGGGTTTCTTTTTCTTCTCCCTACTACAGTATGAAACTGTTGGCCGCCCGCAGCGGCTACCGTCGCCTATAAAAGTTACTTTTCACGTCAAGCGTCGGAATGGATAAAGCGCGAGTCAGAAATCGAGACAGGGTAACGTCGAGACGTCGGGACGTCGTGGCGTCGGTGCACAGTCAACGGAAAAACGATTCTGGGAGCACGTGCTAACCCGATGGTCCGATTACGTTACGCGTCTAAATATTTGACTGGAGCCCCGTTTGTTCGGACACTGACAAATTCCAAATCTTTTATTACCCCATGGATCTCCTCTGTCTCTTCCTTTTTTTACCACCCCGTTAAATATCGCATGTCGCTCGTACGAGTGAGTCTGCACAAGAGAGAGACAGACAGAGAGAAACAGGGAATCTTAATACCGACTAATCGGATCCATCCAACGTCCCATTTACAGATCCACTTTACCCCTCTTTCTTCTCATTCCATGTTCTTCCTTACCGTGTGTCCTACACATCTAGTCACGTATAGCTTTGATATCTAAAAGGTTCAAGCCTTGAAATTATCCTCTGTAAATTATACCCGAAATGAGGTAAACAAAAACCAGTCCTTCCGTCTGAATAAACTTCCCTAATTCTTTCGCTCCGATAACATCCCCTAAAGAGACCTATTCATTCCCTAGTGTTCTAAATCAAATACACAGTCAACAGAACGCATCCATACAAACCAATTTCCGGTACAGTACGCATCAACGATATTTTCAGTGTTGAGTATAAGAAAAAAAAAAAAAAAATACCAAACAACAGTAGCCCTTCCTTCGAACCCCGTAAAACATCATCCCTCGTGTATTCATTCATCCGCGGTTCTCACCCTCTCGAATCACCGGGCAAACATCTCTCTCAGTAGGGCATTCCTATACACAAAGACATCCTTGCTACGATAGCCTATCCGCTTGTCCTTGGCTATCCTGGACCATACTCCGTGTATGTTATTACACGTGCACGTAAGTCTATTGCGTGAAGATCAACGAAAGATAATCATCTCTTAGCTAGGAGTTTCAGATAGTCATAATAAGATACATAGATACCGAGATAAACTTATCTGTGAGCGCCTAGGCTCAGGGAATATATATATGTATATATGTATATTATATGACACGTGTGACATATATGTTTCACATAGAGCAAAACTTAATTGAAGTATGGGGGGTCGAGAGAAGCAGCCGAAGTAACTGAAGCGACTTCCATAGATGAAGCACGTACTACGGTATGCAGAACGTGGAAGATCCGAGTATCGTGTAAGAGAAAGCTCTTAAGTGAGGAAGCTCAAGCTAGTTTCAAACTGGCAGTTTGATACGTCACAGCATTGGCACGAGCAGCTGGTTTCTATAGTTGAAAATAGTTGATGCATAAATGATGAAAAGGCCACTTGAACCGAACTGTTGAGTTACTCGATATTCGACACTAAGCTGTGACGTCTTCCTTCATGAGACTTGTTCTCATTGAAATGCAAACAAGAAGACTGGTATATCTACTTAAATAGCTGTATAGATTAGGTATGCACGAAGATGGAGGATGAGTGTACATATATGTATGAGTACTTGCTTTTTAGAATTTAATAATTAAAGCAACGAACGAAATGCATGTCGGTTATGCACTTGACGATATAAGGGATGCACTTCAGGGATGAAATTGGCTGATTTTGAGGTCGTTGATACGTGCTTGAATATTAAGTGGAGTAAGAGGAGTAGTGATATCTGATTCAATAGTCAAGAATAGAAGAGGTCGCAAGATGATACTTCACCCCCTTGTGAAATTATATCCCAATCAATTACGGAGAAAGACTTTAGGTAGGTCAGACTGATTTCTGATATCTGGAATTGACCCTACGCTTAAAAGGGTCGATTAGGGTCGTTTCGCAAGTGATGGTGTTATCTCGTCCTTTTATACGGTATATGTGTATGGGTTTGTGGGATAAAATTTAAAAGTTGATATCTTGGTAAAACAAAAAAGTAACGAGGCTCTGCTGAACGATAAGGGCAGATTTAGGGGGATGAACATTTTTAGAAAAATATTGATACTTGATCAATGGTCTGGTATTATTTTTAGAACTTTATATACGATCTTTCGAAAACTTTGAAAAAACTTAGTCGAGTATCCATTGGCTACTGAGAAATACAAACTCTGGTGGTTTATCGTGGAACACTTTTATTTCCCTTTCACGATATAACCCGTCCCCCCTCTCATTTTGAGTAAACACATTCGACCTCATTGTATCAATATTATGCCAGGAGAATTCAAAGGCGTGTGGTTCGCGGTTATCGATTAAACGAACCACAGGGAGAGACGGTTTTATCCATTTAAGTAGAGGGTTTCACGTGATTCGTCAGTCAGTGACAGCGAAAGAAAAGTATTAGATAGTAAAAAAAAACATGAAAAGAATAACAACAAATATACAAAACGATTGAGGAATCAAGAATTTTCGATTTTAAATTTAAATTCTCCCGCCAGTGTCAATTTCACGTGGCATCCGATTTCCGTTATCGTATAATGAATCTCAGGGGATTCCCCTCTCTCCCGTTTCGTATTTCACGTTCTCCGTTCATCCAATCCTTTTGACGAATTTCTTCCACATCGATTTTATACGTGTGTCCAAATTTTCTCAGGTTAATGTACATACATACGTCACTCATACGTAACCGGAAACCATGATTTCCCAACTCGACTCTCTCTCTCTCTCTCTCTCTCTCTCTCTCTCTCTCTCTCTCTCTCTCTGATGGTCACGTTGTTATCTTGCTAACAACCTGTCCTCACTTGGATCCGATTAACCAGTCTGAAATTTAACGTACCGTTCTGAACCAAATGATTCCATTCAATCCCCTCGCAGCCTACCCCCACTCCACATACACTGAACATTACGTAGTCGACGTCAGAGTAAAGGACGTTTAATGCACTTTTTTAAATTCATAAAAAAAATTAATATTTCAATCATCAATCTGTTATCTACGTATCGCTCAATAAATATCGAATCAACTATTTCTTTCGAAATGTTAATGTCAACAAGAAGTAATGTCAAGTGAAGAGACATCGTACACGGCTGACAGTGCTCAATTTATATTTAGGTTATCTGATCGCGCTGTCCAATCAATTAAGAACGTATGTCCAAATAATTGAAGGACCTGTTAGAGTTGTCGTAAGAAAAAAAAAAAAGAACGACCAGCACGTCAATTATACCTACGTATTTGCACGTCAAGAGATATAGATCGAAAAATTTTTTTACACACTTCGTTAGCACTTTTATATTTTAATTCGGTACATATACAGCTAGTTAAATTGATGTGCATGTTTTATAACGTATGCAGTATTTATATGATTTTACATAGAGTTTGTAGCAATTCCAAATTGTTACAGGAGAAGTGCGGGTTGTTGGGGGTATAAAATGGGAAAATCAATCGCTCAATACTGGCTTCACCATAGAAACTCATTCGGCGCAATACGTTTTACGTGTTATACGTAACGTGTTCACATTACTAACCATTAAAGTACTCGGTACAAAGTAAATCCGTGTCAAGTTACTTGCACGACCTCGTAGTAAAGGCGTTTCGCTATTTTCGCCATCAGCCAAGACCTTCTAAATGTAATCGTGATTTCTTTATGAGTAACTCGCATTATAGGAGGATGGCGTGACTCGATCGTTTCTTAAAAAAAAAAAGTCAATGATGAAGAATAGTCGTTCAGACCATGCTAACTTGTATTTTACGCAGAATGCATTTATTAAAGTTATTGCATGTCCTTGAGGAAATTTTTCTCTTTTATTATATTTATATCCCTGTTATTCCCTCTTTCACGTAATTTTTCAATCTCTCCTATATTATTCCACGTGGAGGTTTAGTCCTTCGTTACAAGTAGGATTTTCAGAACAGTTTTGCGTGGATTTAAAGTTATACGTATATGAGGAGTAATTATTTACTGTAAAACCCTTTGAGTTTGGCAAAGCGAAGTACCGGAATGCATTATAAATCAAACGACGTTATCGTGCTAAAGTACTGGAGTATATCGTATGTACCTAGTCTTTCGGTCAGTGTTGAACCCGAAGGTAAGATAATTTTTTTATTTTTTACACAAAGGAGCAATGTGACCACATTGAGTGGAAGCTGCATTAATCTTGAATTAATGGGAAGTACACGTCCTGTAGCTATATTATGGGGTGATGAGCGTTGGATACACATATATATATATATAAATCTGGAACTGCATGATTAATGAGATGTTTGAAAAAGATCCTCCACCTTGTTAGTGTCTATGTAGATCCTTCTCTCTTGGAAACCGGAAGCGGATTTATCCACTCAGTCGGATTACGCATTGATCGAATCGAGCAGAAGCGAAGCCAAGTGCATCTCGTCTGTTTGGTAAATCCTGTCATTGCTGGTTCGCAAGCCTCGATTAATCCTGGCATTACAAGAAAGATCCGATCCTGCTGCTACCGTAGGATAATGGACGCTGGATACCCATCTTCCTAGTACGTACATACAGGTGAATACATCAATCAGATGACAATCTCGTGGCTTTCGATCAATTGCAAAAATGTTCTGTACTGCGACTGTACCAGAAGTGGAGCTCTAGGTTGTCAATAGACCATAATAAAGATTCGGCTGCCTGAGATAACGGATATCGATGACTGATGTGAGACGAAGATAAGCCACCGGAAATGCTTGTAATATGCGCTCCAGTGTCAACTGGAAAGATCATCATCGTCTCAAATTGGAAACCATATCACGTAATTCAGACCATGCTATCAGGAGGTAATGGGAGATTTTATGAGCGTCGAGACTGCGAGAAATGAGGAAGCGGGGCGGCGAGGGGGGGGGGGGGGGGGAGAGGACTCTTCTGATTCTGGAATTTAGGATACAGCAATTAAATTGGCCTCTAGCACGAGAGCTACCAACGAAATTGATTTCAGACTGAACATTTCGGGGAATCTTTAAACCGAGACGTATAGATCTCATCTGCGATCTTTGTTTGGACTATGTTCGTAAACGGTGGAATAAAATACAAAAATGAAAGAGAATGTATTTTTAGAATGAATATATATATATATGTATGTGTATATATACATATATTTATTTAACAGGAGTTTCTCGTAAATTTTATCAGATTACACAGTCAGCCAACTGCAAATAAGCGCTGTGAAAATATACCCATTGGTAGGTGTTACTTGACTGACTGGCTCAGTGACGGTCAAGGTGTTAAAGGTAAAAGGAAAAAAGTGCCAAGAGTTGATGGTGAATGTCATGAGAGAGAGAAAGAAAAAAGATAAAGCGAAAACGCTGTAGAGAACTTGTCGGTCTACGGCTCACGTCAGATGTCAGTAGCAGTTGGAGCTCAGCTCTTAGCTGCTGAAGTGGCAAAGGCCCTTAGGTTACATTCCCATTCGGTGTACGAACTCCATCGTGAATTCGATTACTTTATAGCTCAAATGAAAATATCGACTATCTCCAATGCCACTCAACACATTCAGCTAGCTTATCAATGAGAACCTATTTTCCTAGATGGCTTCGTGATCTATTTTCAAATCATCATGCGATTCAGTATTTTGATATGCATACCGAGATATGGAGATGCTACCAGTTGGTAAATTACATACTGGTATATCCATTAAACGATTTCTATGCGATACCCAGAACTATTGCCTCTATATATCTATGTAACTACATACCCAACTATCTAACTGCCATGATATACGAGGACCTCGATTGCCCGACTACGTAATGCACGCTTTGCTTCGTACACTCGGCTGCTTTCTCATCAAAGCATCTTTTCGCCCCTTCGAAAATTTCGAAAATCACACGTCACTTTTAGTGGTGTATATACATATACTATATATGTATATACTGTCTATGTGATAATCGCTATAATGGTGATAGCTTCACGCGGAAAGTATTTCACTCGAATGGAGGGGTGCGACTCTTCGAGATGGAAGACATTATCAGGAGGAAGGTGTTGATACTGCTTCCGGTACAAAGCGGATGGGAGTTAAAAAAGGTGTAGTAAATGAGGAGGAAGAAAATAAAAAAAAATGTTAAACGATTTCAGAATCTTTTTCAGGAAATTTTCTAAGGAAATTATGCGATATATATTATCTTGTATATTTTACGAAGAAGTTGAGTATTGGTACAGGTAAGGACACAAGTTATTCGTTGATTAGATTTGAATCGAGAACTTGAATAATGTTGGGGTTATAATTTCTGTTGTATAGGGCAAATTAGAAAGTAGCAGTTGTGAGTCGAAAAGGCAAGAGGAACTTTTGATTTTCATGAAAGGTAGAAAATGGCTCCGGGCTAGCGTGTCAACATCACTTATGCTCATTATCGTCATTACCGGATCATCTTTCCTGTGGTTAAGCTAATTAGACTGGGAGGACGGGAATTTCTCATGGAAAAGAAGAGACGTTATGCACCGTTCTCTTGGCCATTATGGAACCCTAATTTTCACGCCCTTCTTTTTTTTCAATGAGAATTATCACGCGAGAACCCTTCATCAACCCTAATCATGGGATCGATCGGATTTTATCCCATCCCGTTAAGAGTATCGAACTTTTTCACACTCGTTTGAAAATAATTTACTTAAAAAATTCGCAATTCCTAATTGGGCACAGTGCACCTTCAAAATTATTCATATTTACACATTTTTATTATACTCTCTTAAGGTACATTTGTTCCCTTCACTGAACCTCTTACCCACTTTACATAATTACATTCTTTCCAAGTGTATACCTAACTGTCATTTTTATTGCCCAGAAAACCATAAAAAATATATATAGTAAATACAAACCCAAAACTAGAAAGTCAAAAGATGCAAATCGCTCCATATTAACCGTTACTTCGTTTATTCGAATAACATTTTGATAAGTCCTGAGTGAGCTACCAAGAAATCCCATAGGACCAATGGTACCTTTATAGAATGCCAGGTCATCCTCACTTGACCTATCAGGGTCCTACATTATTTATGCATTTTTACTTTGTCTCCAATGTACTTTAGGCAGAAGCGAACCATCAAGGATGCCCGTTCGTTTCATTTTCCAAAACAGGTTGTCAAGGCTACGTTAAAGTATTCATTATCTCCATTTGCTCGTACCTCAGCAAGACCTTGCATCTTCGCACGTCTTCCTCTGCCCTGACTCGCACCCCGCCTGCTACAAGTCAGGTAACTATAGGTATACATACATATGTAAGTACATATACATATATACCTGTACCCGTAGTACCTACTCGTGTAATATTTTTTTTTTCGCTACTTTTCATCAGCCCCTCGAGTCGCCATAAGGAGTTACATACAAGGGAGATGAGAAAAAAAATATAAAAAGTAAATTAGAATTTCACCTTAAAAAATTACAGTCACGTGTACCAACGTTGTAACGTGAGAAATTATTACATTGCTGCTGACAGGCAGTTTTTGCCTGACTTTACGAACGCCAGAGATCTCAACTTATATTGCTACTAAGAGATTCAGTATGAATATTATACCTATAACGATTTGCATATATATTTATTAGCCGAAACTATGCTGTGCGCTGTAGAGGATCTTAAGGCAAAGGAATTTTTATAAGCGGTACGTAAAAAAAGATTTGAACTATCATTGACATAAAATGGCTCTGCGTCATTCGACTGTTATACTGTGTATTGAAAAATATTTGTTATTCTTCTCGTACTAATCGGCGATATCGCATGACAACCGGTTTCTCGGTGTAAATTACACGAGGCATCGATGGTAACCGATAGCTTTGATTATCGTGTGATAGATCGGGATTCGGGATAGATTGCGTGACGTATGACGTCACGGGTAGCAGTCGAGGTGATTCGCTTTGCGACTGGTGATTGATTTCTCTACGTTAACGATACCGTTATTCTTTCCTGGTACGTCCTATGCTGCAATCCATTTGGACCTCCTCCACTTGTTTTATCGCACCAGTTGCCTTTTTTTATTCGTCTAAATAGATGTATTTTTTTTTTCATCAACCCTTAAGACTCACCCTTGAAGAAATGACAATTCCTGTATTCCGGGTACAACGGAATGCCCCGTGGGAATCAATTGATTTATTTCGCTGTTATAAATTATTTCTAGAATCACGTGTGTCTTGACGCCGACATAGAAATGGACCACCCTGAAGATTCTTTTAAGGAAGACATTAATGATCCCAAGCGCATCCAAGTGCATATATATATATATATATATATATATACATACATACATATACATATGTATATGCAAGAAGATAGCCACTTTTAATCTTCCTTTGTTTATTAGTAATCCTTCCTCGCGACGCTCGTAAAGGGTTGGACGACCGTTAAGTCTCGATTCTTTCGTTAGTCACTCCATCATCCCTTTCCATTTCCATCCTTCCCTCGTAACCTCCTGTTTATTTTTATCCGTCTTGATATCGTCCTGTTTCCAGAACCAATCCTGATAACGACGCCTCCCACGTTTTACACTTACAGCTTGTGCAGCTGCAGGCCTCGTTCTACGTCGACACGATAATTTGTTAAATCTTTTTTTTTATTTTATCCATCCACAATTTCTACGGAAGCATCAAATTTTTTCGAATAGTCGGAAAATCGATGACGATTCTGTCTTTAATTATCGGGACACGCGACTTTCTTGCGTTTACTTCTTCAGGAGGAATTCGTTCAGCCACACGACAGCCCGACGTCTTTTAACGAGCAAAAAGTTTGTTTTGTACGTAACACGAGGATGTCGTAGAAAGTTAATGACACACCAGTCAGTGATAGCGGCATGATAATGACGTTGTAGTAATACATTATGGCAATGGATTCTTGAAATACGGGAAACGTCATAAGCACAATCTGATTTATATGTCTTTTCCTGGTCTCCTTTATTAATAAGATAGAGGAGTTACGACGTAAGGAGTATAGAGGGAAAAGAAGGATCGGGGAATATAGGATAATGTTTGAAAGGATGTATCTCTTAGGTTTATCTGCTTGACCTGTTTGCTCTGCTCCGAGCTCTCAGGCCATCTGTGTTACTTCGCAGTCGAGAGACTCTCTGAGGATGTCGTCCAGGTTTGACTTTGTCGGGAGCCACGCGCGTCATACCTACAATGCTGAGAGTTTCATTAGAGCTGGAAAGCGCTTTATTATGTGGAAAAGGTTGATGAAGATTTCTTTTTTTTCATCAACTTTCATAAAACCCTACAGGCACTATAGTGTAATCCTTGGTGAAAATGACAACAGTATAATTACGAGTAAGTACTGTTTTCTTATATACGATAACACACGTGATATATTTTATGTGCTATTTAAAGGGATGAAAATTGCACGAATCGGCTTACACGTATGAATTCGTATGTTATAGAAAACTGCATATGCGATGTTATTTTACTTTTGAATTTTATGCAACTTCTGAATAGGTCCTGGGTCAGGTCGTTCAAAGATGAATTAAAGATAAGGCTAAACGGAAATTCTGATTATGCGAGTGATGAAGAAAAATCGTAATCAAGAAATTGACCTCCTATAATGACTCTGAGAAACTCGTTTCGCTTGGTGGGAAAAAGACATTCATTCGGTCGGACCACACAAACGCGTTAATTAAAACAATTAAATTAAGGAGCCATTCGAGTAATTAAGCGCGGCCATCTCGCGTGTATCTCGGCAGACCAAGTCCGGACATTCGTTTAGTACCGGAATCATTACGGAAAGATTCGATCTAAATATAACGTGCAGATATATTTTCTCAACGGTACAATAATACTTGTCTGTTTGGTGTATAAGGAGAAATCATCGACCTCAACCTGAGTATTAATAGACATAGGATTCTATTGCTGTACATTTATTCAACGGGAGCCGCGTATACATTGGTATAACGTGTGGATATCTTTTATGGTATTTTTTTTTAATGATGATTCCTGGTATCAAGGAAAAAATACCACTTTGACTTTTACCAATACCAAACGGTATATTAAGTTTTTTCCCTTCGTGTTTTTTTCTTTTTCATACCTTGGAACCATCTTCAGTTCACCTGCCATGGCATCTGCAGGAAGGTTCCTATCTTTCATCAGAAATATGTTAATTATAATTCACTTTTATAGTGGTCTCTGACGCATAGCGGGGTGGAGGGTGCGGGGTGGGTTATAATTCTCTGGAAAATCTTTTACATGTATTAATCGAGGGGTTCCGATAAGAAATAAATATCGGAGCCTTTAGGTGCAACGTATCGATTAGTTAAGATAATGGACCGAGATTTACGTAACTACTACTTTGAAATATCTTCACTGTCATATCTCGTTTAAATTCCTCCTGGTGGAAATTCAAGTATCTCTGGGCCTTTTTTTTCTTCCCTTTTTTTCATGATCCTAGTACTCTTGGTCAACTTCACGCCGGTCGGTCGGTTGGTCGGTTCGTTAATTCTCACCGAGATTCTCACGGGTGGTCGAGTGGAAAATGAATTCCATGTTTGCCGCGGTCTTTGCCGGCCACCATTTTTGCGGAGATCGCAGACACATCGTTTTATCCGAGGATTTAATCGAGCATACAATTTCCAAACGGAGACTTTCTAGCCGTAATGTAGGTTATAACCTCAAAATCTTTTCTAGCCACGTTACGGTCTACTGTGATATCGCTGATTAAATTAATTCTATTAGAAATTTCGAAAACTGATATAGCGGGTGATCGCGTTATATTTTGCCGTAACAATTTTTTTTAAAAGGTAAAAAATTTTCTTTACAGGCTTCTCGGGTCATTCATATACTTTTTTTTTTACTACCCTCTCAACACCCTCTTCCACGCCATGACACTCGGGACAGTTCAAAGATCTCACCTCTCCGTATTTGGTAGGTGGAAAAAACGCGAAGGTGAGTCGTTTTGTGTGTCAAAGGACCATGACAAGGGTTTGACATCGCGTACCAACTTATATACAGATTCAAAAGAAATAACTAGAAGCTTCCTAAGTGTAAAGATTTTCAGTAGGGTGTCCCTTTGTGGTCGTGATGGCGGACTACGTATAGTATCCATGCATACGAATATCAGTACTGTACATCATAGAGTACGTGAGTATACAGCTACTCATAATATCTAATGTAGTTCAATGAACCAGCTCAGGAATTCTTTCATCCCAGAAGCAACGTAACAGTGACACAACATTTTAGTCCGACACCAATGATCATACTGGTGCATTTCCACTTTGAACATTGCTACTGATACTTAATGATCTACTTAATGGAATTTTAGTATACACGTGACGGCACCTTGCGTCAGCTGAGTATATTTAAATTTCTTGGCTCTCATTCTCAAGTATACCTATACGAGTCTAATTATTTTTTTCGACTTCAAATATTCTCGAGTGTTGTTTCATGGACGGAATTGCTGAGTCGCCTATGCTCGTTCACGATACTAATCTATTTTCCCTTTTTTTTTTTTTTTTCGTTTTCTTACCAAAGGCATAAAGCAGGTGCAGTACGTCACTGAATACTTCGTGGTCTCGTCGCACCTCGTAATGGTGACTCCAACAATTTGTCCACCAGGTCGGATAGCAAGACGTTCGTGTTATTTGAAATAACGATGGCAGTTCAAAGCGAGAACGTACGTTAGGGGAATGTCAAAAGGAGTTTGAATTTTTTTTCCGTATTCAATTAATTTTTTTTATTCCTTTCATTATTTATCCTTTCAAAGGTAGTACCTTAGAAATATTTACGTCATACCGTCTATGTGTATAATACCAGCAGTGATTCTATCGTAGAAATCAAATGGACAGTTTAACTTTGAATGGTTGGAATTTTTGTGAATTACCCTGTATATATACATATACCGAGTGGCACTTATGTATTACATGTATGCATCAGATTATATAGCTATGTATCACGAGTAATCCGTTTAAATTGTCTAAAGCACAAATTGCGTTTACCACAGTGTTTAATGTAGCTATCCGATGTTTACGTAAGCGTCGGGACGCTTGGTATGGGAAAACAATAGGACCATTCGGAGGTAAGGGAAAATTCTTGAAAAAACAGAGAAATATCTTGAGACGCTCCATCAGTTGAAAGTCTAATTTTTCATTCAATCAAGCGTAGAACAATCCATTTACATATCCCATTAAATCACCCCAAATCGTCTGGGTTATAAATAAACGTCTGGTAAACCCGCGGTAGGACATCAGTCGCGTGCGTAAGCGTCGGGTCGCTTTCAAGGCAGAACTTTCCAAGTACCGTTTGGTGCAGTTTATAGGATAAGCAGCGCAGCTTCCTTATGGGACGCCTTAAACTTTACATGCATAACGCATTTAATTTGTCACCCACGCAATATGAGCGACGTTAAGTGTCTATTTTATTTTTAATTAACAGAGTCGCCCAGTACTTTCACGCAAGCAATCATGCGGTCCCGCTATTTTGACTGCGTATTCAACCAGCTCAAGAATGTGACTCATCTACATAATAATGATTGCGGTATGCGGCAGCAGCAGCATAGAAATGAGACGCGTATTGATCAACAAGAGCTAACGAGCTTCTGCCAACCCAATTTGTCATTTTTTTAAATAAACAAAGAAATTTTAAATAATTGTTCCACCTTTTCTCTCATTCTCTCAATTACGTGAAAAAAAGTTGTGGTTGACAAAAATAGCATCTTAATCTCAATATGTCATTTTTAAAAACGAACGGTTCGATCAGAACGACTTTGCAATTGGCACGTTTAAGTTAATACAATTTCTAGTATTATGTACTACTAGTTTGAACAGTACTATGTTTCTTAACAATAGTTCCACCAATAATGATGAGCAATTGTTAGATAATGATTTTTATTGTTTTTCGAGGGTACCTAATTTCGCTCACGGTTAATGATCGAAAGATAAAAAAAAGATGAGATCAGATAAAATAAAACGAGATTAGATAACGATATGAACTATTCTAAACGGTTTGTGACTGATTTTAGCGGCCTTGGTGGTTTCTCCTTTATTATTGTTATTTATGTATTGTTTCGGTACTTCGAACTCATCCGGCCCTCTCCGATCTCATGTAAACGCCACGTTTATCGATACCGAAACATCCGGGCGGCTGGACCCATGGATACTTGGTTAGTTGGTTAGTTGGATAGGCTCCCATTTATTGCTCGTAAATTGTCCTCGTCGGGAGGCTTATCGCAGAACATCAAGTTTCGCTTCTCCTCCATCTCAGTTATACCAATAGACGAATTTCCTGGATTAGTCGGATGCTGCGCATGTGTTAAAATGACTGGCAGGATATCGGAAGGACATCGCTTGGATATCCCTGGGATATCCTGTATCGGATAGGACGAGACTAGACTTTATGGGAACGATGTCCAGCTAAAGGACTTTACAGGTGACCAAAATGTATGTGACGTATTTCCAAATCAGTATCGCTTCGTAATCAATGTTTATCCTCACAGCATTATAAATTCTCTCAATCCTCGTCAGAATTTGAAGAATATGAGTCTTGCTTTGATCAAATATCCAATCTCTTAATTGAAAGTCATTTCCATGGTGCTGTCTATCCATTAACAAAATATCAATATGGCACCTAGTCGATTTTAGTAAAAGTCAGCAGGTACAGTACTCGTAAGACATTTTCATACATTCAACGAATATCACTGGTAAGCGTACCTTTAACCGATCGATATAATAGTTATATCGTCGAGTCAAGCAAGGACAAAATTATTTTCATGAACCACAGTACGATGGTATTTCTCAAATGGAGTATAAGCACGGATGTTTCAATTAAAATTTATATTAATTATCTATCATTGAATTTTCACGGTCCATTTCGTTAATTAGATTATCGGAAATTCTCTTCCTGCTCTTATTTCCGGTTTCTTCGTCCATCGGGAGGACAATTGCTACGTGAAAGTTCGTTCGATACAAAGCAGAGATAATCATTATAGAAAAGTATCCGATAAGTTAAATTTATAAATACGAAGGCCTATACAGAGATCTTCATTGTCAATGTGAATCCTAATGATATCTCAACCAGATACATCATATTCTTCCTACCCTCTATATTCTATAACAATCTTTATTCCCTCTCGAACAACGCTCTTTCTATACCCAGAAATCTTTTGTCCGTTCCAGGCACTGTGGACGATAGCCATTATCCCGTTTTCATGCAAATAAATCGTAATCTAGTTGCCACTACGAAGAACGTAGAAACTTGGAACTAGAGCCTAAAAGAAAAATAGAGTAAAAATGTTGCCACTGTAAGCCCACGAATCAACTCGGTACGGACTCTCTACACGATAGAGTTACAAAAGTCGGACAAAAGTCTGTACGGCATGATGGTGGTTGTAGTTGTGTAGTGTTTGTTATCGAGGTACGTAAAGTCAAATTAATACTAGATAATTCCATTTATTATTTTTTGTTCGATTTACTTTATCTAACGTCTCTCTGCTTTCTATCGATACTTTACCAACATTAAAATTCATTGTTTCGTAAAAATTTTTCGTACGAAAATTCTTAATAAAATATTTATATTACAAGTGGAAGCTTAAGACTGGATTTTAATTTAATGGACGTCTTTATGAATTAATTTTGCAAACTTATTACGTATTTTAATGTATACCGATACGGTTACTTTGAAACAACTGTTTTACAGAATAAACATTAAGTAATGAAAAACTCATTACGTGCATTTAAAAGCGTATATAAAACAGGCGTGTTCAACCAGCAAGAAATCGGAACGCTCGGCTGATGAACTGGTAGAGTACTGAAAAAATCTATTACATAGAGTATACAGGGTCAAAGGGCACGTACAATAGGGAGCGGTCAGGGTTCAGTGTATACTGACAATGAGATACTGGTAGCATTAAACATCCAGCCGCCATTACACTAATTATAAAATATAATTAAACACCGAAAATGCAGTGACAATAATATATCTACTAGCACTTCCGGTTTCGGAAGAAGGAAATCCTCCGGAAATCCGACGGATGTCAGGATTATCATTCGATCCAAAACATATTGTGTCATGGCAGCCTCTTCGATATAGGGAGGATCGCAGACCAAAGCGTGACAGAAATAAAGAATTCATTTTGTATCTTCGCTGAACTGCGCACGCAAAGCGGAAGTTGGAAACCGGAAGAATAATCATCGGAAGGGTATCGGCTAAGGGATTGATTGAGAGCAGGTGATCGGTCAAGGATCCTCCTTTCACCCTTGCACAAGAATTCGTCAAGTAGGTGTACAAGGGTTGACAGTCAACCCCAGAGACAAATTCTCCAATGGTAGAGACACGGAATGCCTCTTTGCTATGCTACCTAATTTTATTCATGGACCCGTAAAGGATGCTGGATATTTCGAACACTCCTCCGTGATCGGTCTTGGATTTTTCTTTCAGTACTCCTCACAGCTTTAACATAATTTATTTTTCCTTAGCCTACAATTCTACAATGTTGTGTCTATCAGATGTTCGCGGAAATTGATCTTCCAAGACACAACAGTGCGAACGAGATAAAAATATATTTTTCAACAAAAAAAATATTCAGACAGATTTTCGCAGAAATGCCGAAGACATATATCAAGACATATATATTTCAAATATATATTATTAGAAGTTTGGATATGTTTCTTTTTGCAAATAACTGCTTTTTACTTCTTTTTTTTTCTTTTTTCTTTTCGTGTCATAGCAATAATTTATATTTTATTTCTAAAGTCTTGACGTGCAAGAAAACATAAAAGTCATACACCGTATTCATAAGTTATTTGATTTATCGAACGAAAGAGTTGTAGGAAAACAGCAAAGTTATGTCACGTAAGCGGCTGGTAAATATTGAATTTATTGACGATAACACAGAGAATCGTGGATTTGGTGTAACGCAAGTATAAGCTATCGGGAAATTGCGCAGTATGGAAATCATGTAACACTATACCAGTGAGGCGTGACGTCAGCTGGAACGACATGCCCGTGTATCTATATTTGTCATTTATCAGTATATATGTCTCGGGAAATGATCGAGCTCAGAGACATGTGCGACAACCAGCGACGCTCAGTCGTCAATTTCTTTTTCCCGCAAATTGAAGGAACGTATAAAATGTATATCGATTACGTAAATTCGACAAAAAAAGACATGTACACAAAATTTATGACAACTTATGATTTTCATACTCAAAACAAAAGGAATACAAACTCGTCATTAATATTTGATCATTTAATCGAGTCTCATTGTCTATACGTAAATCACATAAAATTTGAATAAAAATAATAAATCATTTTATTCCCCCCCCCCCCCCTCCCCACACCCATCGATAACAAATTTGCCCAGTATTTAAATGAATTTTCAGTTAATATCTACGATTCAATCTAGAAATGTACCGTAGCCCAATATTTTATAGCGCTTACAGCCAATAGGAATTAATAACGTACGTAGAACTTTGACGTATCGTTCTTTTTGGGCGAGGGGCGGAGGGAGGGAGGGGGGAGGGGGATAGAGGGGTCGTAATGTATAGTCAAAATACCGGTAGAATATCGCATGCGAGTTGATTGTCATTGCAGGCTGGGCAATGGTGTTTGCATACACACACGGGAATCGCAGCCATGTTAAAACCCCATTGCCGTTACGCTATTTACCTTGTGTGTATTTTATGCAAGGCCGAAAAGGCCATGGTAAAATTCAACTGCCGTTAGCAGCGGCTAGACTGCCATATATATGTTGGACAGTAGTGTTTAACATTGGCTGTCGATAATAATTTATTATTAAGCCACCCGTTATTGCGCGTAATCTACCTCACGTTTTACAATCTGCCTGTTTCGTTGGGATACCCGGATAATGAAGGTGGTCTATAGATTAAGGGCCAACGGAGGGGATTGGGGGGAAGAGAACGTAACCAGAGGAGAAGGATGCCGATATCATATACAAGGTGTACCACGTTTTACCAACTCCAACAACTCTACTGTCAACGTGTACAATTATATGGTAGTCCCTCGGCCTTAACGCACTTCTATACTCCCTTCCTTAATTATATACTTCATCCGAGGAATAGCCTAATAACGTTGCAAGTGAGCGAAATTATGATAGAGTCTGGCCCGTTAATTATAACCCGGTCACCTTATACGGTCGTCGGGATATTCGTATCGGAATGTTCTTTCTGAGTAAAAATTGTACGCGACAGTGGACGTTAGGGGTCAACTTGTTAGAACGTTGATAAGAGGGGATGATTCAAGGGCGATTCGATTAGTCGTAGTGCTTAGGTTAAAATTTTGTATACTGGTAAAAACAATGGACAAAGTCTACGGGAATTTGACTGGTTAATAATGTAGTCCTTACGCATACAGATTATAGGGTATCACGTTGCGTTATGGAACTCAGACTTCTTCGTTTATTCTTGAAAATATTTAGCACCCATCGATACACTCTGAAAATATCTACCCGTCAAGTGCTTTAAGTTCTCTGAGCTATGAGCCTTGAGCTCCTGTACCGCCAGACAGCTAGGCACCAAGTGTCCAGTTTACCAGATCTTCCTGGCATTCTTGGCATTCTGGGCGACACTGTTATTATAGATTATTAACCAGTTAAATGGTGGACCCGGAATCAAAGTTTTGTGCCAAAAGAATCTGAACTCACCGTTACGAATTTACGAACTTTTAGTTCAGATTCAGATCTGATAAGGTCCTTTGATCATGTAATTTAGAGTATATTGGGTAATTAAGGCATCTTTTATTGTAGCATGTTTCATAGGCTGCAATCTATTAAGTCAGAGATATAAGTGCTGAGCTGGACCAAAGTTCAGGTTAATAAATTTAGAATTTCGAATCCTGTTCTTTTATGATTAGCTAAAAATGATTGATGGCAATGACGAGAAGAATACTGTACTTAACGAGTATGTCTGAGTGTGTAATTTTTGTACTTTTATTTTGCTTTTTGCACAATTGATTCCCATGACTGGCGTAAAGAGATTCGTCGCACGATGCAATTTTATACTCTGTCTCCATTGTCACTGGGACACGTTTTTATCCAGCACTGTCATCGTCTTGTGATCTCATACGTTAGCACTGCGCTGCTGTCTCTTTTCGTTCCTCTTCTTGCACGACGATGTTGGATTTAAATATTTCGCAAGAATACTTGAAGATACGTATCAGAATGGCGGCTCGACTTGGGAGGTGCCCGTCGACTGCTAATGTGCTAACTGTGATCGACCTTTTACTTTTTTTTTTCTTCTTCTTCATCTTCCTCTTCTCTCTTCTGTTCCTCTTTACGACTCCGCTTCTCCTGCCTTCGTCGTTTTAACTACAACGAATCGACTTTTGAATCTCTAGTCGTTCGGGTGGTCCTGCACTGGAAGGTTCATTTGGCCTTCCTACTAATTCTCCACAGTCTCCTTTCTCTCCTCTTTCTCTTTTTTATTCTAGTTCTTTAATCTCCTCTTCTTACCTTCTACCTCCTTCTACCCTCTCACTCCCTCCCAACTCCTCGTCCACATTTTCTTCACTCGTACCAGGCTACGCCAAGGTGCCGCATACCTTACCGAGAATTCGTACAGGAATCCCCTATCTCTAACTGTACGGCAATCGAATCCTTCAGGAAGTCGCAATTCTCCGGAAGTACCGAATAGCGCCAGCGATTCCGTATTACCTGCATCTCGTTCTCCGAAGACGTAAACAATTCAATAAATCTTCTTAAAAAAGTTCCTACTCCTTTCAGACACTCTCGTTCCCTATTAACCATTGGCAAACGTTAACGGTTTCGGTCCAAGCCACGTTAATTCATCCTTTTTATTTTGAGTAATTTAAGTATATCCTATACCTATCTCATATATCCTATACATAAATTTGCCTGTTATTAAAATGTAACTATCTATGCAATTCTGGTACCGGGTACGTATTTCCAAATTCGGCCAATTAAATTTACGCAAATAGCATCTGCAGACTGATCAAATTGAATCGCCAACAGTTACATAATTAACGACACCCATCCTCGATCTCATCGAGGCTGGGCGTCCTCATCGGATATGAAATATCATTTTAAAAACCCCATCCGAAGCAAGACACGGAAATCGTGTGACTGACAGGCTTCATGTGTTATCCGACAACTAGTGAACACACTGGGAAGCCTATTACATGGTAACCAACGTGTGGTTCGGGTTAACAGCCTGGGTGTTCGATGATGTACCATGATGCATGACGGTGTCGGGTTCCGATTCGGCGGCGTCGACGTCGGCGTCAGGAGTGCATGAAAGCCCTTCTGTGTTTCATGTAAAATATCACTAGTTCCTCATCGGGAGTCAGAGTTAGATGGCGATAAGAGTGAAGAAGGAGGGAGATGGCGCCACCAGTCATTTCCATGAATTTAGTAACGATGACCGATGTTCAATATGAAACTCCAGGAGTACCAATTAAAAATCAATAGGATCATTGAAATTCCCATCAATCATTTAGGAATATAAATCACTGCTTCTG
This sequence comes from Calameuta idolon, assembly GCA_030142285.1. Classification (NCBI taxonomy): domain Eukaryota; kingdom Metazoa; phylum Arthropoda; class Insecta; order Hymenoptera; family Cephidae; genus Calameuta; species Calameuta idolon. Next base: position 1,558,458 of record JARQSV010000332.1, on the reverse strand, counting down.
GTACCTTAGTGAAAATGATTAGAAATTACGTCTATGTCCATTGATGTGTGGATGATATCAAGATATCGTCATCGTTACCTACAGTCGGGTCGCGTCATCAGTTCTACATTGAGAGGACTTATTGATGTTTCGATTCGTAAGACGATGGCCCCTCAAAATGTAACTAACGTCGCAGCTCGACTATACACTGTCGGATAATGAAAATGGAGTAAACAAATTTCCCTAGTGGATTAATCTGACGAAAGTTTCTCTAATAAATCCTAGTGGGATTTCTTTTTTTTATATGGAAAGGAGAACGATCGGTCGGAAGAAAGAGTATCTAATGATCTAATACATTAGTGTATAAGTGATAAATTGGAAAAGATAGTTGCTTGGGTGATCGATATGAAAAAAAAAAGTTTGTAAGGAATAAAAGGATCGTTTACTTAGAAAATCCTATGTGTGATTTAGCGATAGGTTTTTTTTTTTTACGTTGCGTGTATCGTATGTGAAAACGTAGGGGTATTGGTTTGGGGATCTTTATGGATAAGTTCTTTCAAGAAAGTAGAAAAAAGGTTCTTCGTATCGACTGAGGATTAACGAATGATTTGCAAGGAAGGACCGATAAAGCTCTACTCCTCTTAAGGGTCGAAATTTATCACGGCCTGGGAACACGGAAGCGGAAAAGTTCACCAAGTCATGAACCCCTCCTAGACCACCTAGGGTAATCTCGGGCACGCATCCTATGAGCTCAGTGTTAGGATCGATATCCATACCGTACAAGTTTCTAAGGGTTAAATCTAGAATTATTTTCTTTCATAATTCATATGTACTACAATATAACAGTTAAGAAATATTTTTTTTCACAAATTCTTACAATATCCTCAAATCGGATCGAATGAAATTTTGTATGTTCTTGGAGTCTTGTATCGAAGTCATTTTGGAATTATTTATGTTTTACCTTACAGTTCTTGACAATTTTGAACATCCCTATACCCAGGGATCAGCTAGTATCAAATCCGGAAGGTCGTTACATTTTGATGTGGTGCGACATGATTAATGATCTTCATAAAATATAATTAAATAATTACATCTTTTGATAATTCGTGTAACTCTGATGAACCGATGTCATGATAATTAAAAAAGAAAAAAAAAGGACAAGAGGAATCCTCGTGGCTGCGATATTTCATAAAGTACCTAATCTAGTAAAATGAGGTTCTGGTATAAGCACCTTTATGAAATCCTAAAAGGGATGCCTGCATAAGGGCTGCAACGTACCGATTACGGTGACTCATTAGAGATCCTAGTAAATCATAGTGATCTCTTGGAGCGGGAACCCGAGCACTGCCGAATCCGGCCGAGCTCGTACGAACGCGCTCGCGACAGTCTCCCGTAGATTTCAATGGTTTCAGTACCGAGCCGCCTCGGGTCAGGACTCGACGTGGTTCTTATGCTCCGCTTGGATTATTATTCCTCTTCGTTCGAAAAATTCTTGTACTCCTAATCTTTTTTATGAATGAATGAGAGAAATTACGGAATAGATAATTACGCGATGTCACAGACATCCGGTTACTCGTGTTATCTCAGGTATAATCCTCGAAACAGTCTATAAAGAGGATCGTGTGTATTTTGGATTTTATAAGACACTGACTGGCTTGGAATTATCGATTGGCACTAAACTACATCGATACTTTTTTTTTTAGCGAGTGCTGAAAGGATTATTACGTGCTACGGCGCACCAACGATTTTATGAAGTGCCGATGATTTTCTCAGTGCTTCGTGAAATTTTGGAAAAATAATGGACTGCGATCTTTTAGATGTGTTTAGAACTGTCAATAGTATTATTGAAATAGTCAGAAAAGCTACAGCTAATGGAAAATATATCGACATGATTAATCCACTGTATCGATGAATGCAATCTAAATCGATTAGAAATGCAGTGGAGCTATATGCATTTAATTGACTGATAACGAGAGAAAATAATAGGTCGAAACAAAAAGTATATGAAGAATTTATACCGAGGTAATACGATTATACCACGTGATTTTAATGAAGGTACGGACGCAGTGCCAAATCAGCCTGGGGATGAATTACTGAAGATACTTATCAAAGTAACGATACAGGAATATATGAGTACTGAAAAGAATATTGTTGAAAGGAAAACGAGAAACGAAATTGATAGTTAACGTTGGAATGCTTGAAAATTAAATTTGCTAATCAAGATTAATTTTTTGAACTGATTACAAAAGGAATGTTTGATCAATACTATCGATCATCACCGAAGCATAATACATCGATAACGACCATTCCGCCGATTACTGTCTAATAAAACATAACCAGTGTATTAAATAAATATAAATTTTAATAACTCGGTCAATCCGATGATTCCTGGCAAATTAAATTCAATCCATATAAATTGTTCGTAAAATCAAAAAAAATGATTGCAGCATAGACCATCGATGATACCAGAACCAATCTCCCGATGGTTACGATCAATTGACAATTATCCATACAATGCCCGATTATTTTGAAATAAATTCATCGTCGACCGTGCAATTCGGAAGGTCAATCAACGTTCGTTGAAACACGAGTAATCACCATAAATCGTTGAGTCTCCCTGGGAACGAGTAATTTCAGTATCGACCGATCAGAGAAATATTACGCTATCAAATGATCAACTGATTTGCGAAATCAACCCTCTTCTTCCCTACGTCTAACCCTTCGCTGACCCTAAGCGACCCTCGTTGATTCACTCATCTGCGTTTTCTATCATCGAACCCGAAAAACTCTGCACACCAACGTATTTCACAGTAACTCTGTATATACATGTATCTATGAACACAGACAAACAAAAAATTGATATTTTATAAGAACATCAAAAAACCAGTAAACGATTCTATTAAATTAAGGAACTAAATCGACATCATAATTCGTCACCCTCTTTACCAATTTGCCAAGGGTCTAAAGTCACGGCGTGAATGGAAATCATTGTTGATTTAAAACCGATTCAAGAACCACCCTACTACCCCACCCGAACAATTTCTCGAGAGTTATTTTCTGCGATTCCTTCAATAGGATCGAATGTCGCGATAGCGCGATGTAGCAATTAGTGAAGGTACAGCCAGTTGTGAGCGTATCGTGAATTCGTGACTATGAACGAGCGAAGATAAGGGCGCAAAGTGTAAAGAGGGCAAAATGTGGTGGAGTGCTGCGACAATAATGTTGGTGTTGGGGGTTGCCGCTGCAGTGTACTCGCAGGAGGAGATATCTGATCTGGATAAGCCAAGTGAGTTATATTACCTTTTTCATAGGTTACTCCTATAGTCACTCATATAACTGTAATAAATGCCGTATGATCCTCTTCCAGTAATATCTATTACTTATTGATTAATATCACGCATATATATGAACAGATAATAAATACGCCTAATATATACATATATACACGTATAGTAAACTGTACCCCGTTGCTTGGATTCGAGATTGGAATTCTTCGCGAAATCGAAGACCTCTGGGAACTCTCATATTTCTTAGCGTTGAGCAGAACTTTAATCGAGAACCGGTATATATGTAAGCAGGTGCTCACACTAATGGAGGATTCCACGTGAACACTTATATTGGCATTGCGTAACGCACAAATTTCATTTACGTTATCATACTCGCGTTGTCATTATTATTATTGAAGGATTTTCCTCGCCATGAAAAAGCCTTGCAGCTTTTACACACGACACTCGTTACTCGACAATTTACTCAATTATATATTATCAGAGGAACATATACAGTATACGCGTTCTCGTGATTAATTAAACTACGACTGGTATATTACGTGAAGTTGCTTCATTGGAATTTTTATACGCTCATCTTGCATTACTTGGGTTGTCGTTAAGAAATTTCACTGTTACTTTATATATATTTTTTTTTACCTGTACTTTCCCTTGTACCCATTGCAATTCTCACCCGATTGACTCGTTCGTTTGTACATTAATATCGGTCGCGCAGCATAAGTGAACCCATAGGTCATCGTAGGTCACTGTAGGGTACCATAAGGTCACTTTAGGGCAGTGCGTGGCAGTGCACGGCGCACAGCATGGCGGTAAACAACAAACAGCCCGCGGCTAATCTATCGATTTAGGTTGAGACACGAAAGGGTTCCGACACCAAGGTGGCCAACTATGGGCAACCGTCTTCGTGAATGGCCGAGGATTGCCGATGAGAGCCGAGAATGGGCAAGAATGGGCCAAGCCGTTTGATTAAACCTTGCCGCTAATCCGCTGTTAAATTTATAGCCGATAAAAGGAAGGATATCATCCGCGAGCACCTACGGGAATGCTCGACGCTACGATACGTCTTCCAGATCGTAAAGATAAGGAAAATAATAAAAAAAAAGAAAAAGTTACGTCTTGGCGAACACGCACTATTTTGCTGCTACTGTCATGTGTATATTACCATGGCGTATCCTTGTAATGTATTACTGCTGCTAATGTTATTGGCTCATGTGTTTTTCTCACCTGATATTTTTCTTTTATTCATAAGATTAAGTGACTACGACGATGTTCGGCGGTTGATACCCAATTACAATTATCACGTAGGAGGCGTTGTGCATGGGATCCTGCTACGTCCGTGACTACTGTAAGGGAGGGAGCAAAGGTAACATTATGCACTAATTTCACGGGCGAACAATCCTGGCTTTAACCGGCGAAACTCGGCGTTTGCCGACTCGTAATCGCTGAACGTAATATTCAAAATTAAACCCCTTTTACGTTCCTTCAACCCCTTTTCACTCTCTCTCGTAACTTTTCACCCTTTAGGTGCTTTCACTGTGTTCCTTCCATCAGGTCCTTTTGCGCGCCTGTTCTACTCTTGCCGTTCCTGGATAGCTAGCCATCCAGTCAACCGCCCACCCCTGTACACCTACTGAACTAACACAGCCGAGAGTAGCCTCGAATTTCGGAGGTCGAGGGTTAAATGAGGTTCTGGCGAATTGCCGTATTACGAGGATTCGCGACTTTGCGTGTTTCACGCGATACGCGTCGTAGTAATGACGATAACAATGGCCATACAGTCGAGCCCAGCGAGAAGTCTTCGCGGGTGAGTGGGCGGTGGGAGACGAAGGCATCGTTTTCGGTTGTTACTCCTCACAGACAAGAAATCGGATGAATTATATGGACTCACCGCGGGGGTGAGAACTCGCAGAGGACCCTCTTTTTTGTTTCCTGGGGGGATGAGATAGGACGACGTTAGGTCTGACCTTCAGAGCAGTCGGCAGATAAAGCGGGAATAAAAGGAAGAAGAAAACGTTCGCGAGGAATATAAGGGAAAGGTATATAAGCGGGAGAATCCAGGGGTGGATGTACATATAGGGGCATAAGCCACAGGGGTTCCGTAAGCTAGCGTGCCTCCGTCGAGCATCCCCGTGTCGCATCGCGATTTCCATTCGCTCATCCACTCGTCTTACCTAACCTAACCTCAATGCTTTGGCTATCACCTTGATTTTAGCTACGGCGTGAATGCTCGCGCGGTAATTAACTTTTTGCGTGCGATTCACACCCGCTGGGAAGAGGGACGGCGCGATTCGGTAGGGAAGCGGAGGGTGTAGAGCGACGAGGAAGGGATGGGACGACGGAGAGGGGAGATGAAAAGGAAAAAGATTGGAATAACGAGGAAATCGTCGTAATGGTCGAGGATTTGTCACGGTCCGGGTGGCATCCGTTGGACAACATTGGGGACAATGTCGCCGGCAGGCGATTCACGCACCACTCTGGACTTTCTCCTTTTGCCATATTAGAAACGTGTTCCGCTTCCTAAAAAAGATTCTTTTTTTATTTCTTAATCTTTCTCTCTCTCTCTACCTCTCGTCGTTTTTCAAGCGGGAAGAGATACCGTACTGCGTTAACCTCGTGCCTCGCAGATATATTTCGTCATGTTTAACGTGCTGCGAATTCGAGTATATTTTTTTCTTCGGGTCAGCGTCGCGATTGAGTTAGTTTTTTTGGGGGACATTTTTTTATATTTTTTTTACCCGGTATACCGTTTTCAGTATCGACGCACTATGTTCAAGTGTCCTGAGATCGTATAAATGTACGATTAATTCGGACACGGTTATGACTGCTAAGAGAATTTGACTGGCGCGGTTTGGTTATCTTGTGTAGCATGTTACTAATATGGTATCTGAGTAATGTAGTATACGCGTAACGTAGCCAACGTGGTATCTTCGGCGCTTCTTATTGGGCTAACTAACGCCGGACTAAACACCCGTTATTACCTATTTGCCGGGCAACGCTGTTAACACTATCAGAAGTAATAAAAAGCGTACATCTTATGACCGCATAACTTGAATGGAATTAATTAGTGATGCGTCGAATGTTATTTTTAATTGTTGAATCGATTCAATTGTTTCATGTAAATTGAATAATTATCTGCGGGAGAAAAAATTGCATTTTATTTCGTTCTCTGGTTAGAGATCTTTAGAGCAGATAATCATTGTCAGCTTATTTATATCTGTACTATGGAAACGACGCAGTAGGTATCGCACTGCATATCTGTTCTATAAAATTACAATTTATATATCGAGCAAAAAGTTTAAACAAAACGAAGAAAATTAAAAAAAATTTTATTCCACACGTTTTTAAATTGATTATGGCGTTTTTTAAATCAATCCGTTCCCTCACAAATCAATTATTTAATTTCTCTACGTAACGATCATTTTTTTAATCCTATCAGATTAGTTCTGAGCCAATTACGTTTTTCATGTATAAAATAATCTCGGTCTCATTCGACCTGTCTCTCTTCGACGGTAAAATTTTCTACAATCGACCACTCGGTTTCAGCCTCCAAAATAGTTTCCTCGTAAATGGACCAGTCTCTTCGTTCTTTCAATCGAACGGTCTTTCTTTATCTGGTCAGCATATATTCGAAAGTGATCATGGTCTTCGTAAAACTAATTAATCTACTTTTGGAAATGGTAGTATGCTATTATTCTGTCGTAAATTGTCTAATCATTTGATTTTGCGACGTCATCGCTTTTTTTCTATTTAGTTCTGCAAAGCTCTTGTCAGCTGACGTGTACTAACACACTGTATTACATCTTATGAATTAGTCAACAGCCGCCTTCTTATTTGTGTTTAATTCATTTTTTACAGAAAAATTTAAGCATTGAACCTTGTATCCTGAAATTAAGCCTCACCAGTGTAACCAAAAACGGTCTGCAGCCATAATTTTCTGTTCATTTGACGTTTGTCAATATCTCCGATGACTTTAGTAACCCTAGCTGTCAAAAACACCAAATTTACACGTATCACCTGGTCCAATTATCATCGCGGGAAACCGACAATCATCATTTGAGACTTTTCGTTACGTCACTACTTTATGAATTTTAAAAATGATTATTATTGTTATTATTTATTTTGAATTTTCAATTTTAAGATTTATTACGTATTCTATAGCGACATTCACATTAGAGAAAGGTAGTGAGTAAACCGGCAACGTTAGAAATCGCTCGATCCAAGTTTTCATGTCAAGGTGTCGCAGCGATTCGTTTCCATCAAGGCGTGTAATTAACGAATAAAACGCGACGCTTAACGCCACGACGCGCCGTTCATTTTTTCTCGTTCGCTCTCTCCTTCTCTCTCGCTCCCGTTGCTATCGAGCGAACGAGCGAATGACCAAAATGATAGATTCGGATTTCATGAGCTTAGATGACTGTTAAAACGTCTCATGTGTATGTACCTATTGAGACATAGCGAGAACCCTAATTTGATGAATTAGTCAATTGTCAAAATTTAACTTGCAATATCACATCAACTGAAATGATACTTCACGGGCAAATGAATTTAGCCTGTCCGTTTGACTTCTACTGTAGAACCACCTTCAGGTGGTACGTTCGTACTGAATAACCCTATATAGATATACACACTACAGAATAGCCTTCGACTTGGTATAATTATCCAATTTTTTTTTAACGAGTTTAATAAACTCTATAGACTCTTCGCGTACGATATCAATGGCTCCCAACTTCAGCAGTTGGAAGTTGGTTGCGTTAAGGAGAGTCAAAAAAAATTCATGGAATCGTATACTTCACTGTTATATGCAACTGGTTGATTACTTCGGCCAGGTTTGTTGGTATACTTGTTCCTGGCCTAGTTTACTCTTAGGATATAATACGCGGGCAGGCGATGAATGTAGAAAAATACTAAGATTTTTCTCAGGTCTGATTGGTGGCTTTGCGCACAAAGCCTTCTGATATTTCCGTTGAAGAATTTATTCCCCTGGATTTTCCGCAAGATGCCATTGGTGACGCTGACGCAATATGCCAATAGTAATGGTGACGCTGTCGGAGGATTTAGTTTGCGGCGACATAGGGGAAGCAGAAAGATCTACTTGAATCAGTCGTTACCATGGATACCTACGTGAGGATTCGTATGCCATTTTGAGTTCTTATTTTACAGGTATTTATCCGTCGTGAAGTAAACGATATCGACTATCATCCCTTGTCTCTTTATTTAAAAATTTTTTTTCTCTTGTTTTCTACCCTGAGGTAGTTTTGAATATTTTGCGTATATATAGGTATACATATATATGTTTATTATATGCTGTTCCGTATACGCCTTGCACGCTTATGCTAATTGTCTATTCGTGCTAATTGGAAGTGTCGTCGAGTGCATTGATTATCTAATTGAGGAGCAGAGGGTACATGTCTATCGTATAGATAGACATATATGTGTATAGCAATTGGCAGATTCGCGATACACGAGACTCGGCTCACCATCCGCTTGATTCGAGTACTTCGATTAGCGAGTTCACGATAATTGGCTGGCTTCATCCCTTCGTCTCAATCCCAACGTTATACGCGTATATTCTCCGTGTACGTAATTATCGGCGTAGGTATACTGTAGTTAGGTAATATGCCTTCGTAAGCATCGACGAGAATGGCTGCACTTGTGTGACAATTAAGATAATATATTATCTAGATTGTCTAGATTACAATATCTGTACCTATGCTGCAGAATAGCTAGTGGATTTGATTATTTAATTAAAAATATTTATATCCTGTCAATTGTTAAAAAGTAAGGGGTATTCGGGTGGGATTTCTTTTCGTGATTGAGCATACTATTAATTTATTTGATTACTCATTTATTATTAGCTATTGAATTAATGCTTTTTTTTCAATTTAATAGTCAGCGTAAAATTCTCTTCACCTTGACTGTTGGTTATTGGCATCGATGAAAATAACGTGAATGAAGCGGGGTAGGAGAGAGGTGTGCCAGCGGAAGAACGAATAAAAGGGAAAGGACTCGGATGAGACGCGTCGCGACGCTACGTGACGCGCGCTGATGGGACGGAGCCTGAATCCACTCGAATCGTCGAAGCGTGAAGAACGAGCGAGTTCCGCGCGATAACGCGAGATCGATCCTGATCGTTGAGAAGGGAACTCGATCGGGACTCTACCCTGTCGAAGGGGTGGTTAATGAGCCGCGAAAAAAAAGGGGGAACGGTTCGTTTGGGGGGTGTGCGGGGGGTGGGAGGGAGAGTTTGGTTCATGGCTGCACCCAGGCCAGCCAGATCCTTTTTTTTCTTCTAGGAGTCGATTTAGTTTAGATAAGCTACTCTCTACTACCCAATTCTTATATTTCCCTTTACTTTGTCACTATATTCACCCTGAAATCGAGTAAATTAAGAAAACTCGTTACCAAAGAAAAGTGATATAAAAAATACTGATCGATAGTTGGATCACTGTAATGTCGGATCGTTGAACCATATAGATCATTGACAGCATCCGACAGACGCCGGATCGAGATCTAAAGAATGAAGATGACTCCGTTAGATCATTCGAACTCGTAACGGTCCGACAATCAGACTGTCTATCTATCAATTTTTTTATTCTTTTTCTTGTTATTACCGTATCGCTTCAGCGTACGCTGGTGAAGCTCTAATTAACCTGAACGTAATTCCAAATTAGAAGCTGTTTAAGTATCACATATATGGCGATTGACGTTCCAGGTTTCAGAGTTTCCCAATGGAATAACTCGGTCGCCCCTCTTCCTCCCGGGTCCATGGTACGTTGAATTCGAATTTCAAAGTTTGTAAAGGGGTGCTTTAATTCTCTTTAGCCCATCAATGTATTCCTGATGGTCGCGCAGCCCTCGCTGGTACTTTCGATATATTTATTATCGACTGTTTGGACTTTCGAGCCTGGCTCTCTGGGTATTATTAGCTTTTTATTAGTGGCGATAGGGTTTATTGTGCCGTATATCGTAAAGAGAATGGCGGCTGGGTTAACGAGCACCCGGGACCCCGTAGCAATTAGAATGGAACCGTGTAACGATATGATCGAGCCGAATATCATCGAGTATTTACAAAGCGTGTATGCCGGTTGGTAAGCAGGCATGATCCTTTATAATATCGAGAGATAGATAGAGAGAGAGAGAGAGAGAGAGAGAGAGAGAGAGAGAGAAAGTAAAAATAAAAAATGCCTAAGATATGAAATCAAACGGACCTGCTTGAAAGTATCAATTCCTGAAGCTTGGGACTACAAACTGATCACCCGGTATATAGACCGATAACCATATATGTATAAGTATATACATATATATAATGATTAGTTAAGTCTCTTTAATACAAAGTCATTCGTTCAATCCAGCAAACCACTTCTTATCCTGTCTGCCTCAAAGCAACCTCAGATGCGGCACGCTGTGATGCGTCACTTGGTACAATTAGTTGCGCTTTTGGTTTTTCTTTCATGTTGGATTATCAGATATCTCAGAATTGTTGTTTTTCTTCTTTTCGTATCTTAATCGTGACTGGATTATACCCATAGGAACGTGATAGCAGTATGTCGAATTTGTCAATTGTATTTTTCCTCGAACGACACTGCGAATACTTGACTCATGTAAATCGAGACGTGACCGTGAAAAAAATTGTACATTTTTTTTCCATGGTCAAACAAGAAAAGAAAAAAGTGGTTTGACATTGTTGGGAGAAGGGTTAGTTTTAATTTTCTGAAATTCAAAGGAAACCACATATACGGCCTAGTGCTGTTGCGATCACAAGTACATAGATAGCATACGTGTATAGTAGGGAGAAAGTCTTAAAGTCTCACAGCGGGAGATTTTCGTGGTTCCGAGAGATTATGGCGGTTATTCTTCGTAGCCTTGAAGGAAATGGTACGGTGGCTGCGGGATGCAATTAATATTCCTACCTAGGAAGGCTCCACTAATTAAGGTCTATATCTGGCTCGTTATAATTACGCAAGACCTCACCGTTGATTGTTTAATTTTCGTAATTATTTACGAGAATCTTTTGAAGTTTTTTCAATTACGAAAATCTCTTAAATTTTTTTCACTTATGAAAATTTTCATTGGAATTTCACATTATAAGAAATATGTGTATGAGTTGCAATTTTAACATATACATATAAATATGTCAGTAGTCAGTTTCCAGGACTTTTTTTTTTGTTGGGTATTGGCAGGTTCCAGGACATTTGGCAGTTTCCAGACCAGTCCTGGTAACATCCTATATGCAACGTATACTTCCAGGGCCGTTTGGCAGCACTCACACCGAATTTTCCAAAAAATTTTTGTGCTGGACACCCGGAGTTATGATAGGCTAAGATATGGCCACGACAGGTTAAGATAGGTTAGAACTCCAACGCTACATGTCCCAAGGTTTCGTTTTTTTTTTTTTAAACATTAGCTTGCCGTTGTGAGCGCTGCATGTCCTCGAAACTACCCCTGCACATCTTTATATATATATATATATATATATATATACCGATGCCGTAGAGATTAATAGTAGTAAAAGAGAATGCACCGCGGACGACGTATTAGTCGTTAATTAATAACAGGAGTAATTAGAGCCCGAGGTAAAGTTCAGTAGGAATGCGTATGAATGCGTACGGTCGTGTATAGATGAACTACTCTGCCGCAATTATTCCGCTTAATTACGATCGCGTCACAGAAATGGATTACTAGGTCGATTCGTTGTTCTGGCACGGTTCCACCGCGTCGCGACGCTGCTTTTCTTGTTGGTCTCTCTGATATCCTGAGAATCCGTACCCTCGTCTATTATTTTTTTCTTGCTCATTTATGTGTCGATTTGTATTCGTTTTTTCCCCCCGTTCCCACGAGCTTTGGGAAGCGTGGGACGCGCCTTCTGATTGCTGAACTAAGGTGAGAGAGAATAACCAGAGAGAAGAATTATAGAAGAATAATACAGCTAATTTAAAAGGAGCGCGTAGCAAGAGGTTCCCGCGCATGCGCGCGAGACCGTTTGCGAGTAGCAAGCTCTGTAGTTCAGATTTGAATTTATCGCGTGTTGGCACCAACGAATTAACCTTAAGTGATTCGTGACAGAACGCAAAACTAATCTGTAAAAACTTGGCGCGTTAATGTTTGTTTTCATGGGTCGATTAAATTTTACTTCTTTCTCTGCTGATTGTGAGTTCTTCCATTCATTTTGAATATTTGTTCTACTATTTAGCACGGACTTCTTTAATATCCTCACGTAACTTACCGGTTTGGTAATACCAACGGGATATAGGTATATGTAGGTAGTGGTCCCAAGGTATTAATTTATTTATTTGTTTATCCTTCTTGACAAAGCAATCGAGTCGAGTCTTGCAATTGATCCTTAAGGATAATACATATCAAGCACTGCTACCATGGCTTTAGGAACACGTGTAACTGCAACTTTATCACTCTACTTGCAAGGCTCGATAAATTGGATTATATGCAAGCGTTAATGTGAATCTGCTCGTAACGATACTGGCTGTAACTGCTATGTATGTATGTGGGTGGGTGGGTTGCGGAGGAGGGTTGGTCCTGGACGAAATGAGCAATACAAAGTCGAGGGTGGGTTTATGTAGACCATCACATACATATACCCTCCAGCATACCCATGCTAGAGGGGTGTGTGTGTGTGTGTGTGTGTGTGTGTGTGTGTGTGTGTGTGTGTGTGTGTGTGTGTGAGAGAGAGAGAGAGAGAGAGAGAGAGAGAGAGAGAGACCGGAACCAATGTGCAAGAGACGTACCTAGTACATGGACTCTCTCACTAGGTTGGTCCAGAGAGTAATTTTCCTCGTGGATACTCTTGCAATGAGTATCGGCCCTGAGGTAAAAGAGGATACACGAGTGGCACCGCGTTCACGTTCCCGAGTACATTGCTCTGCCAAGCTTAATAGGTAATTACAGGGTGGCACACACGAGCGAGGATCTCAGCGCCAGCGTACAATGGGGCGGGGGAAGGGTAGGTACCAACGCACCCTTTGGCTCGATAAGGTTTCTCACCTGGAAGGCCTCCGTCAATGAGACTGGCATGGGGTAACTGATGGAAAGTACCAGGAAGCAAGGGGGTAAGGGGTGGCGGATGGGGGTGAGGAGGGGGCTATAGACAGGCAGTTGAGGGATTAAATTGATTGGTTACCGATTTTATTTAGACAGTAGACTGATTATAGGATACGTTTAGGGGTCGTTTGTTCCTTTCGTCATTAGAAATGACATTGATTCGGTGTTTATTGATGGTTCTAATTTTGACGTAATCGGGTCGGGTTAGATTTTAATTCGATATTCTCGCCAATTCACGGCTCTCGAATTTTTTTTTTTTTCGAGGGTTGTTACCCTCGTAGGGCTGGCAGGGCGCGGAGTAGGCAGCTCGATGGGGAAGCCTGACACCCGGTAGCCAACGAGACCGCGTATTTTCTATTTAATGAAACGAAAATCACGGTCCGATTCCATCTGATTGATGTATCGTAGCCATTAGCGAGCGCTCCGGGTTTGAGTGCGTCGGTCCAACTTTTTATCTGGCGTGTATTGCGTGGCGTATCAATCACTGCTGCTCGGCGTTATTGGGTTAGTACTTTTAGTGTTTATTTTCAGGGTTGCTGCGGATTTCGAGGGGAAGGAAGGTTCGTCGGGTGGGATGTGGGACTTACGATAGGAGGAGTCTGAGGGTTGCTCTTTTACTGTATATATGTATATGGGACTATGCCATAATTACGTAACTGTGGTGGCAACACTGGAGTTTCGATGGTTCCAACCCTCTACGTCCTCTAGGGGAGATTTGTAGATCGTAGATATGGATGCTGCTGTACATGCAGGAGAGGACTGTCTGGCTTGATTGTGGCATAGTGTAAAAAGTACAGTTGTGGCTGATTCGGTGGTAGCAGCGTCGGCATCGACGTCGGGTCGTGGCTTTCATCAATATTAACGGCGCTGCCCGTCGCCGACGCTGCGACTACGAATAAAACGCAAAATAATGCCCGCAACTACGCTAAATCATCGTTTGCATCAGATTACGCATGATTTCGGAAACAGTGTTTCAATTTACCCGGGCGACCCGGGAATCGCTCGCATTTTAGGAAAACACGATTACACGAATCCGGCTGGTGCCCTGGATTCAACGTGGACAATTGCATCGAGCTGCGATTCATGTTTTAGGCACACCCGTTAAGTGGATTACACGTGCTCTCACCAATGTCGAACGACACATGTTCTTGTGTGTTTGACACATCTCACACTTTGATTTAGCCTAGAGCGAATACCCTTTGTTCCTTTGTTGCCGAATTCAGACATCTTTGTATGGCCTTCTACGAATATCTACAGCAGCTGGGTAATTGAGGATTGAGTCCATTTTTTTTTTATTAATTTAAAATAGTGTAGAGAAATATTGAATTCCAATGAATGATTTTTAATCTCTTTCTTTGTATTTATTTGTTTGTATTTTTTTTCTGTATTACTGGTTATTTTCGTGGATTTTATTTTTATATATATTTTTTCAGGATATTCAATTACGAATATTGCGGAAAATGGGTATTACTTTATTAAGTTAGTTAATATTTCAGACTTTTTTAAAAATAAATATTTTTTGTTTTCTTGAAGATACTGTAGATGACAGATTTGTCGATACTGGAAGTATTCAAATGGATGCTTTCGCTATTTCCACTATATGAAAAGCACATAGTGACTTTTTCTCTCAAAAATACCCCAGGCTTGGGAATAAATGGTTAAAAGAGAATACGAATCATCTTTTATTACGGATTATTAAACGAACAATCACACTCCGTTGTGTCATTAGAGATAAAGGAAGAGTATGGAGTGTGGCTAGGTATGAAGAGAATAAAGAAAAAGGAATATTTATTACAGTTCGAGAGTATAGAGTGGGTGACACAAAGAAAGAGAGAGAAAGATATACGAAGCCCCAAAGTATCAGTATAAAGAGTGGGAAGTTTGAAATCCGTTTCCGAGGTAAAAAGAGCTCATTTTTGGGTTTAGGTTAAGAGTGGAGAGTGAAGCTTAAGCTCTTGAAACGTTAAACAGAGTGACAGAGCGACACCAGCGCCACACCCGACTGTAAGGCTACTCGATGACATCGTTGAATTTTATCGTCAGTTTTTAGGGAGGATTTGGTGTCGAGCTTTTGAAAGGACACGAAGGGGGTTTTTCCTGGTAGAAACACTTAAGTCCCTGCTGAAGGCTGCCACGCGTATTCCGAAACCCAGAGGCCTTAACATCCGGCCTATTGTATAAACCACCCCTGCACCTATGTCCGACCCCAAACTCGACAACGACCTCAACAAACCCCCTACCAACATTATGCGTTTCATCCCTAATGATATTAAGGTATTGCCAGGGAAAAGTATGCTCGAGGGACGAAGCGCCACGGAAAATTGCTTCGCATTCGGTTCGCCTTTATTCACAACGAATTCCAATCTCCGCCCCCCCCCCCTCCGGTTACGATTACTTCACCCTTCCACTGACCTATATAACAAAAATGAGCGTTCAACGCCCTCTACATTTATTCGGGAATAATTTGCGATTCTCAGGTTAACTCGATTTTCGGGTATTACCACCAGAGTCGCATAGCAATCCCTTCAATGTGTGCTAAGAATTTAATTCCCTTTCAACGACACGCCCACAACACCTCATTTCTTTATATCTTCATTTCATCATTTCTCAACAAGCCATTACTCTTCTCGCTGAACTTCCACAATATTCCCACGACACGCCGTAAAATTTCTTGAGAGTTCCCTGGAGAGATCAGTGAACAGAGGAGCGATGTGGGGTAGCGGATGGAACAGAAGTAAAGTATAAAACCGCAAGTCCCGTTCCTTCTCAGTGGTTAGTCCCAACGGTAAGCGTCAGACAGCAGGCAGCAGGGGCTGATACCATGTGGAGTGGGCTGATTCTTGTGTCTACGGGGGTATGAGATTGATGGGATTCTCGCCGAGAGGTGGCAGCTGGGGTGGCGCCACTGTCTTATACGATCCAGAGGGTATCTTGTACGTGGTAACGGG
This sequence comes from Calameuta idolon, assembly GCA_030142285.1. Taxonomy (NCBI): domain Eukaryota; kingdom Metazoa; phylum Arthropoda; class Insecta; order Hymenoptera; family Cephidae; genus Calameuta; species Calameuta idolon. The sequence goes on along the minus strand of JARQSV010000332.1, from coordinate 1,542,194 downwards.
GATCGGAGAAATAGCTGCGCGCACGTGCGGTAATCTTTCTCCAATCTTTCACTGCACCCACCAGAGGAGAAGACGAGGCTCAGTGCCAGCAGAAATGCCAGTACGGATTCTTTCCTCGAAGGCAGACCAAAGAGGAGCACCGGGACGTAATACGGAGGTTCCGGGGGGGGGCCACTCTCCCACTCTTATCCAGGAGTAATAATGCAATATCGGAACAACTTGTAAGCTGCTTTCGAAGATACTTGGCGAGCATGGCCGCACACGCTTCAACCGGGAGCCTCCCTCTATACCTCGACGAACTTCCCCCGTTATTTATAGGGGATGCGTGCTGAGCATACGTGTGGAGTGCCTACTCTCTGGTGCAAGAGGGATCTTTCTGGGAGGAATTATGCTTGATGGGGTTGACACGCGATCCTGCAGAGACCAGAGAAGACATTATCAAAAGAATTTTTATATACCTACTCAGGCTGAAAATTATGGAGACACTGGAGAGCACGGGGCGCAACAATCAATCGGTGGTCATGTAAGGCGAGAAAGAGAGGAGCTGGGCGAGATAGAATTGCGGTGGAACCGGAAATTTCGGATATCCGACAGAGCTGCATAAATTTGGGGGATGGTCAGCGATGGAGGGTGGTGGACAGTGGCCAGCAGCGAGAAGAGGTGCCGCCACCGCCTAAGGGTGAAACCGCACGTTCTGACCGTGTATCATCCCCTAGACCGGTAACCACAAGTCACTACCCCTCAGGACTACAATGTATCGTTGGCAACCCACCTCCATAGATTCAGGAGGGCTGCCTGCTACCCCGCGGCGATGCGGACCACCTACAGTTGGCTTCTTATCACGTTCCTGGGACATTAACCCGGTGGACTATTTTCTACGTGTAAACTCACCCCCTATTTACGCGGTGACACACCATCGCATGATCGGCTAGATTAAATTAATACCTGGAGCTACTATGGCGCAGCTATGGAAAAGGCATCCCCTATCGTGACCCACTGGAAAATTTCTCCTTTTGACTGATTAAAATCCCTTTTTTTTTTGTCACGACTCACCTTTATAAACGTTCTCGGTTATTCATGCCTGCCAGTTCTTCCTTGTGTTCCGTCATAACCATTAACCACCCACCCTTCGCAACTCCTCATTTTTACGGTAATTCGCCTTAACGGAATACACCCTCCACATTATAATTAAACGTGGTTGATGAAAACACGTTATTTCACATAGGTGTGTGCATAGCTACCCTTGTGATATTTTCGTAATTCCCTCGTACTGTGTATAGTATGTATGCGCGTCTTACATCGATAGCCACATCTTGGGGTGAATTTTGAAAAAAATAGTTTCAGCCCCTCCCACCCCCTTCCTCCGTCTTAAACTCTCTAGGGCGTTATTTATCATCTTTGAATTCAGTACGCAGTCAGACATCACGTTCTATAAGGATCGAGAAATTTAACGACCCCTATCGCTCCTCGATTCCGGGTTGATGCTCTTTCTTAGACAGTCGATAGCGCGCGAAACTCGAAACTTCCGACGCGCACGTCGTTCCTTTGCTTTTTTCTCCTTTTTACGTCGCTATCGGAACCGGGGGTGGGTCCCCGTCTTCGGAGACGAGTCACACAAAAACAGGACGTTTCCTGCGAACGTCTCTTCCCTTCCGATCGCCTTCGTTCCCCGCTTGGCACCGGGGATAGGTTTTGTAGAACTGGCAGCAGCTAGAAACACGACGTGGCGAATAGGTCGGAGCGAAGGGAGAAGAACGATACACGATACAAAGGGTGGACGTGTTTAGAAAGGGACGATAGAGACCAGGGAAGGAAGGAAGCAAAGATGGAAGGCAGGAAGGAAGGAGGCTGCCAGTCAGGATGATGAATCGCCAAAAAGGTACAAGATGATAATTCGCGATTACGCCGGCACCGACCTGGGCCCCATGGACCATCATCCATGAACAGCGTAGGACCACCCCCTGTAAATGATGTTCCCGAGGGGTTGTTTATTAGTGCCTGAGAAATACTCACCCTCGCATACGTCTTGCGTGCTATTTCCAAGACACGGACCAAAGAGCCAGTTTCCTGGATCCAGTCTCCTCACTGTGCTTTAGCACGCTAATGGGCATCCCGAAGATTCCCTCTAGACTGTGTTAATCCTGGTTAAACTTGGGATGCAGATGTTTATCCGCAAAATGGCGAAATGGTATTAAGAGCGGGAGTAGGGATACAGAGTGAGGCCAGGATATAACGGGAATATCCTGGAGTATCCAGTAATAGGAGAAACAGCCAGGAAGGAGTAGCTACCCCTCGATAGTCGTCGTAATTACTGCTGGGTTGGGAACCACAATTCTCCTCGGACCTCCGAACCACCTCACCCACTTGGTCTCTTCGTTTCCCAAGTTCTCTTCGCGATTCGAATCGAGCTTTAGAAAATTCCGGGACTCCACCAAGACTCGGGTTGGGAGCAGGGATGCTGGGAGGGTTTGGCAGAGAATGGTAAAGACCATCCTGGGAGTGCTTCGTCATCTCTGATAACTCGCTAGGATACTTGCTCATGGTGTAGATGGCTGTAGGTGGCGTTCACGAATGAAGGACGGGCTATGGTTATCTTCCTGACTGTCTGGCCAGGATCAGATGAGTCTGAAGTCGAGTGCCTTATCGGCTTTTCCGACGCTCAAAAAGGGACCGGATTTCGTTGGGTCGCTCAGGACGACGTCGGACACCCTTCTCCGCGTGAAATATTTCATCTTCGTGAAACAGTCAAGAAAAAAAAATCGTCTTATCCTTCGGCCTTTCCTCTACAAAGGACATATTCACGATACCTGAAAGAAGGGGAGGGCCGGCGGGTGGTGAATTTTACAGGAAAAACGCTTTAAAATTCCTATAGCGAATTGTCGGGTCTTGAATTTTTTTTTGCTTTCTTTTCTCCACCGCGTCCTGCTCTACCAAAGTCCAGAAGAGGCAGGATGAAAAATTGCCGATGCCAAAGGTGAGGGGAACATAAATTTCATGGCAACATTGCCACCACAACCGACGCCACTACCGTCGCCGTCGTATCTTCAGAGCTGTTTATCAAAACTCTTTTCCGTAGCTTGCGAAGCATAAGTGAAGGAAGAAATAGAATAGAGTAAGAAAAGCATCCTAGAATGGCAATAGAAGCATAAAAGGCTTCTTGTCGTAGCTTAAGTATACTAATAGGGAACTCGAAGCATCGTCATTAATCCTCCCACACACACATAGACACACGCGCGCGCACAGTTCATAAAGGAATAAGAAAACGATAAAGTAAAAGGAAAACAGACCATGTACTAGAGAGGTCCAAGATTAATCTGAGAAAAGGAGTAAAAGGAAGCAAACGACAGAAATTGCCATTCAACAGGAAGGGACTTTCATTTTGTAGGTTAGAACGAAAGTGGAAGTACGGTCTTGGTTCTTAATAACTTCCTGTAAAGTAATGCCACAAGAATAGCAAGAGTTTCTTGGGTAGAACAAAGGATTACGAGCAATCATCCCCATCCAACCCCTTTCATTTATCCCGACGTCCAATTTCCGCGTGCCGTCTATATTTTTGAACAAATTTTTTAAGTCAACTAACCTAAATCCCATACAATATCATCGACGCACATCTATGCTATCAGCATCCGTATCACCTGATCTGCGGGCGTCTCAGCTGTATCCAGTAGCAGTGGTACCAACCCTACTATCGCCATTACTGTAGCGAAATCTAGAGCCGAGTAAAACGTCTGCAGGTCCACGAAGTCGTAAAGCCTTAGAGGAAGCAACGACGCCACAGGACGCTAGGCGTCGCTTGTAATTCTTGAAGAAAATATCGAACGCTCGCAACACGGAAAAGTAAGGTGGAACGGTCCCGATATACGGTTCTCGCCCGCAGAAACTCAAGAACCGGACCAGCGATCTCAAAAGTAAGTGGAATGAGGTTCGGCCGGTAGAAAGGGTTGTTTTTCAGAAATAAAAGCGAAGTACACCAGACATGTTTTTATTACTTGCTGAGCTAGGTCGTTCGTTTCTCTTAGAGTCCCTAGCGTCGTTAATGGAGTGCGGCGAGTGCCGATCGCTGTCATTCCTGGAAACAGGATACGGGATTTCCGTAAAGGTTGAGGGAGGATTGCGATACGTGCAGGGGGAGGTTTCAAGGTACTCACCATCCCTCGCAATTCGAATCCTATATAGCAGTGGCGAATAGTAACCGGTAACGTCTGCTCGACCAATGAGATTAATCGTTTGAATTTATTATATACAATAAAAAGGATATAAACAAGGGTGGTTCCACATGGAAATACCTTTAGTAGCTCGTTTCACGAGAAAATCCTCTTATCGTGATTTAACCTGTTACCCATGAAAAAAAAAATCAGGGTCATTTACTTTATTCGAGCAACACCTAATCGCATAGGGCAATTTCATTGCGTTTGATTACACCTTTTTTTTCTTACTTCGACCACTCGTTCTCTTCGTTCTCTACGCACCAGCCCCCTCTTTCGTTTTGCAGAATTAGCAAGAGATGCGGGCTTCGTTCATACGACTGTATAAATCGAGGGTGGCCGAGAGTGGCTGATGCTACCGGCAGCTTAAGAATGTCCTATCTCCCTTTAAATGCGGCTTAATGGCCCGATTTATAAGATATTGATTCAGTTTTAGTCGTCGCTCGAAAACCCGCACGTACGAGCGGCTCCTACGTACTGTGCTGAAATGAGGCAGCTATACAGCAACGCGGCAAGCCGAGCAGCCATCCAAGAAACTAGGCAACGAACCAAGCAACCCTTAGAGTCCTTGGTGCTAGTGGCGCTCGCATTCTTGGGAGTTAAGCTGAAAGTTTGTCTCTCTACCTCTCCTCTCTCTTTGCCCCCCCCCTCCCCCACCCCCCACCTGCCTCTACAGGTTTCCCCATACCCAGACTGTCCGTATAACTATTGTTTTCGTGGCCCTAACTACATCGAGTTTGGTGTAGCTTAGAGGTGCGACCGTAGTCGAGCTGCTAAATTAACAATTAAACTGTAACAGGATTTTCAAACGTCTCGCAGCAGCGCCGAAAATCTGGCCAATACACACCGGGCACGCTCGAGTGCCACGTAATTAAACGGCTTCCATATATATATATATATACACACATATATGTATGAACAACGTATATCCTCATCACCCTGTTGTTCAATCCTCACCCACTCACCCTCTTGCAATTTCTCGTATCTCTCATTGAGTAGCTGTGCAACTATTTTCATCTCCGTCTCACTCGCCATCTCCAGAACTACTGGTAGGCGGACTTGCGAGCGCCATCTTGGAAATTTGAAAGTTCTAATTTATGGAAACGGGGGGAGAGTCTTTAACAGGCTACTCTCGAATTATACCATCTTCCACGATCGTTTATTTACCATCCGAACGGATACGCCATTTACCTTTTATCAGTTGGATACCCGTTATAATACTTTTATATTGATTCCTCTAATCTCGTTGGGTCGAGACGTATAAGCTGAGATTGTTATTTTTCACATACGCATATTTAACAGCCATCCAATGGCTTCTCGTGTTCAGATTTTCTCGAGTTTCGCCTCCAGGTAAAACCCAAGACCTTCCACTTTTGCGAAACTCTTGCGTATAGAGAGTTTACGCCCGAGGATGATCGTATGGATGCCCATCGTATTGGCCTTGGGACATACAGTCTGTACGCGTTAGAATGTAAAAGATCGCGACGACGAATGAAAAGGACACTCCTCTTACGTTGATTAGGCTCTGGCACGTCTTTCTAGGGACGTACTGGTTTATGGTGTGCACGAGCCTCCATAAAGGACGCGTTACGTCTGTGGTTTACGAACCCAAGTCGTAAGCAGTTGGCATTCTCTTGTTTAGCTACTCAGGTCGACGTCTTAATAAACCCGAGAATCTAATGGGTCTCCATTAGTATAGCAATATCGAACTGTTTGTTGTCACCATTAGAGTCGAACTGTACGCCACACACCATATAGATATACAATTTAGCACGAGGTCAAAGAGCGTCCCGTTATATATTCAACGCCGCAGGTTAGTTAACGTCAATTGGCGGTCGACCTCCCGCGAGACAATAGGGGAGGTTTTCCCGAGCTGAGGATTTTTTGGTGAATTTGTAAAAGCCGAGGGGATGTTCCAGGGTTCTCATTGCAGCGAATCGTGGTCGGAAAGCAGGCAGGGCATCCGACAGGAAGGTAACCTCCAGGGGATTAAGTCCTTCGAACCTAAATCAATTCTCGTTCGACAAATCCTCGCGGATGCTGCCCGACAGGAGATATTTCACTGGCCGTAGGATTTTCTATGTGCGTTACTTGAAAAAGCACGAAAACTTTCTCGAATTCAGCAGAATCGGCTACCTTCGTTCCGGTATAACCATCGTACCATATACCAGCGAAACCTCTGTGTACTGCACCCTCATGGGGTATTTTTTTCTTCGAATGCCCGAACTTCACGAGATATAAAATCCTCGAAAGTTTTTGGATATCGCTTGGTTCGCGAAATTTTATTTCTCGCCCGCGAATCCGTATGCGGAACGTTGCCGACTGTGAAATTCAACGATTTTACCTTTTCTTCACTTTTTCTTTTCTTTCTTGACGTATATTCCTTTTTAAGCTCTCTCCTACTTCGGCTCCGTTTTGACTGTGCCTGGATATATGCATGGTCTCCTTCGTTTATTTTAACGACGGATGCTAAAGGACAATGACAGAGTCCCCTTCGAGAGAGATTCAGACCGTATGGACATTGGGAGATGCGGATAAGGTCCACGCAATTTTCTAAGGACACTTAGGCGGTATTAAAAATGAAGGAATGGACCAAGGTAGCCGGAGGATGGTCTGTGGTATGAAATGAAATGGATCGATACTAAAAAAGAAAAGGCAACAAGACGGACGAGTCGTGAAATACATATAGCTGACTTGACACAATAAGACCGAAGAAATACGAGAATGGTCCTATATATATGGCTCTTTTCCGGGCGGGATACTCTTCTGCAGGCACGAGGGAATTTTCAAAAAGCATAAATTGTCAGAATCGCCGTGGAGAGGCCGTCTTCTATTTACGCGTAACCCGCGCCAACCGGCCAACATTTTTTATCTTCGCCAGTATAAATTCGAGCACGCTTTCGGCCGGAGCGAATCCGAGCTCCTTTCGTATACGTGTGCGCATGCTATATCCAGCTAACCTATATACCACGTGGGGTACCTATCGACCTAACCTCGCTGGCGAGTGAGACGGAAAACGAGAGGATGAAAATGGCCTGGGACGATTCCGCGCCATTTTCCTCGCGAAATTTATAGTTGAAATAATGCGGAAATAGTGAGACTCCAGGAGCGGCTGCTGCTGCTGCGACGGCCGATATGAAAGGACGCCGGGGGTCTTGAGGCAAAGGATGGCGGGGAGGAGATCAGAGTGGGGATTCTCAGGATCTCAGGACCTAAAGACCCGAAGACGTATATAGATAGCTGGGAAAACCTACCGTCCTTGCGCCGATCAAGAGGGGAGTGACGGGGCAGAAGGATGGCTGCCGTATACACGGTAAAGAAATATTGCCAACCGTATTAGCTCGGCAAACGACTAACCCAGCGAAGATTTAACGTTTGCTAGACAAAGGAAATCTTAAATCCATACTTTCACGTTTAAATTCATTCAGTCGAAACTCATCAAATTTTCTCTACACTCTTCGTATCCTCTTTTCACTACCCTTCCCGGAACTCCCTGTTGCTCTCTTTGTCTTTCACTTCTTGGCACCGAACACATCTACTGTCTACCAGAGATACCCCATATATCTTTCTCCAGAATATCGATATCCAAATACAGTAAAAGTGAACACGAGAGAAGGGAATGTTTTTCGAGATTTTCTTTAGTCACGGTTGACGAGGCGACGCGAATGGGAAATTTTCCACTAGAAGTACGCGGACGACTCATCTCAGTTAAATTCGTTTGGGGTGGATCGTTTGTTTTTGAAAATCTAACGAAGCAAATCTAATTACGTCTGGCCTAATTAATTCGGTTTCGCACCAACGGAATTCGCGTAACGTATTACCGGACTGAAATAATTAGACGGTGGTTGGACGCTCGAGTGGATTTTCGTTAGCTATCCAAAGTGAGTAACTACGATTTTACAAGTCAGCCGAATACGAACTGCATTCTAGGTTGAATAGTACTTTTCATTTTTTTTTTTTTTTTTTTTTTTTTCGAGGTATTCATACATATAGAGTCAAATTATAACGCATGATATATTCCTAACCATTCAACTTAAAACATGTTCAATGTTTCATTTAAATTTGAGAAGTCTTAAAAATCATATCCAACACAAAGACAGTATTCCGTATCGAGCTTATAATTTCACGTGTGCCGTGTATCCTCCTCCGATCTCCTATTCCCAAGGATTGCTACGAGGGTTCTTGACTTTGACGAAAGCTTTCTGTTTGGCCGTGTAAAGCCGTAAAGCGTAAAAAATGAAAAGGCTGAAAAAGAGAAGTAAAGGGAAAGAGAGATGGAAGCAGTATGAACTGCCAGAGCTTTGACGCTTTAATATTCCGGCCGTTGGCCTGCAAGTGTATTAAAATTAAGTTCTGACGGAAAGCCGGCTAATGGAGAAGTCAGTCAAGCCTCATAAGTTACACACGTTGCTCGAATAGACTATTTAACCTCTATACTTCGTTTAACTTTCTTCCTTTCTTCTGACCTCTCACTCTTCGCCTTGTACAGCTATACCTAATTCCCTCACTTTTTAAACACGACTCCTCACCAACGTGCGTCCTATTAAATATTCGATCATTTTTCTTAACATTAAATTTCTCTAAAAGATATTTTACTCCCCTCGCCGACCCTCCATCGATATTCGAAATCCTCTCGAAATTCCCTACCGTCCAATTAAAGAGTAATTACCCAACTTCCTAACAAAGTATCCTCAATTAATTAGCTGCCTCGGCATCCTCCTCGCTAATAGCAAGGGAATACCGGAAATTAAGAGAGTAACGGAACGCGTGAATAAGAACTGTATCTTGTTCCCGAAGAGTGCCGTTCCCGTATAATTTATTTGAGATTAACCAAGGGAATGGTCCAAGACCTTGTTGTATACCTAGCTGTACAAAACTGGACAATTTTAACAGTCGAACTTCTCTCGATTATTATTGCGCCGCCGAGTTGAGAATTTGGAAATACCGAGCTCCCAAACGAAACGGAAATACTCCATCCGTAAACATTCACATCCGGACGATGTTCCACGAGCTTCCAGCGCCCGACTCTGGTATAAAGCGACCGGGAACTTACGTCGTCCAAGTGTTTATAAACCAAAGCCCGCAAGAGTGCGCGTCCTTCCAGTTACTTCGAGCATAATGTAGTCTACTCGCGAGAGCTTTCAAGATCGATCAGAAAAATTTTCGAGCTTTTTTTACCTTAATGCCTTTCTTTCGTTTCGCTCCAACGTTCCGTGCGTCAACCTTAAGGATACTTAAAACGGTATCAGATCTATACGGTACTGCAGCCTGGAACCCAATTCTTTAACTAAACATTCAACTTTTCGCCTAGCTCTTTCGTTTGACTCAAAACCAAACGGCTTCGGGCACTATTGAGAGATCTTACGTTCTTGTAAATAAATGCCACCACGTAGAGCTTTAAAAGTTTCTCGGAAGAGAATGGCTCCTGTCAAGAGGCTTAGTTTACGTGGACGGAGTATGTGTACAACTTGAAAAAATATAGGAGCAAGAGGATCCTCCGAGAATTGACCCTCTCTTACCGATTTTAGCCCAACCGGTTCTTCCACCTGGATCAATAAGCCATTCCAGATCAGTACGCTGCTTGGGCTTTGAACTTTATCAGATCAACGTACGTCGTGTGGTATCGTTTTGATAAGAGCAAGAGATGCGTGTTGACATATCCAAGTCTTTCTTATATGTATATATGTATATAGTCAAGGATGACATTTCTCGTATACAGACTCCCTAAGATCTCGGTATCCCCACTGGACCACGTTGTTTCTTCTGGAATCACTTTTGATCTTGGATCCCACACATAAATATGCAGGTTACGTACGCTTACAGATGTATCCAACTCAGAGTACAACTTGTCCTTGACTATGAGTTTGCATACTTTCTTTTTTTTCTTTTTGACTAAAGAAGTACCAAGCACACATTTCACTTTTCTTTCTTATTCATCTCTTTTTCTTTGTCCTTGGTAAACACGAAATGCCTGATTAAAGAGTAACTCGCTATAAAGTTATATTGCTTTAAGTTACTGAGATATGTACCAGTTCGAAAACCAATATCTAAATTGCTCCTCCAGCGAAGACCTTTTTATTTTTTATTTCTTATTTTTTTCTCGTAAAATCAAGTCTAAATTTTTAAATCACAACTAGCAGCTTTCTTTCCCCAGATAGCGATACGTCTATAAAACGACAAGCAGTCGATGCCGCCATTCGCTCAAATGGGTAACACGGCGTCGAATCGCCCCCTATGCAACGCCTTCTGCTATTAACTTCCCGGGAAGTGGATTCTTCATCGTATATACATACAAAAAACCAAACTCATACACAACCGTTCGTGTTCGCCCCTTTCGCATACGTACACAAACGTCCTATTCACATCGGTCCCAAGATTATTCATCCTTGACAAGAATATTCAAAACTCTAGTATCAACCGCAGTAGAAGTGCATCGGAGTACAGGAGCAAGAAAAATCTATGTCTGACAATCAGTCTGAGTCTCTGCCATAGGTAAACCAATGTGTACCAGACCTTCATCCACATATGGTAAAAGTCCTTTCGTTACCGATGATATTACAAGATGGCAAAATCAAAGAAATTCTTTCGAAGACTCAGACCCCGTTTTTATATACCGAGTGTACACTGTAAGCGTATACGTATATATCACGTGTCTGTAAACGGAACAGTGGTAAGCTCACGTTGAGATAACTTCTTCGCAGTGTAAAAGGGGACTGAGACGTAAGACAGGAAAAAAGACACTTACACACGTGGTGCAGAGTTTGAAACTGGCCAAGATGCCGCGGCATGGCGTCACTCTCGACTCCGAAAGCTTCCCGATGCTTTTCGGGGGGTTGGCGATGGGGTGGGGTGGGGTGGGGGGGGGCTTCGAGGGAAGCGAAGCTGCCAGGAAGTAGGAACTGGAACTTCCCGGAACTGGCTCTTATCCCCGACAGGGTCACAACAACATCCAAGAGACTTGGCACGCGTCTGGCATACGCTATACCGTACCCGTTAAAACCGCAAGAATAGGCACCAAATGCTACCAACTGCCGACGTTCGGCTAAGGACGCCAAAAGACGACGTTTATACAAGCTTTATACATACATATATACATATATATTAAATAGATACATCTATATACCGGGTGTACCCTGTCAGCTTTATCGTATATATTTTCCACAGTCACACGGTATACAGGGTGAGCTATCCTATACTCCGAATCTGGAAGGGGCCTTCGTATGTATTAGGCTTCCTATTCTCTAATCAGATTACACCCGACTACCGATTAAGATGAGATTGACACGACAACTCGAATGACCCTGTAAGCGAGTTCATTGATAAGAAGTTACAGTCGATTGTTGACAGAGAACCGAGTGAACTATTAGAATAGGAAATTATCGTGCTGATCAGTATTCTGACGTGTTTCTAATACGCCATCAATAATACCTTACCTCTAGGTGCGGATAAACTGATTAGAGAATAGGGCACCTAACACATACGGAGACTCCTGTCAGATTCGTAGTCTAGCAGAAATCAACCTGCACATGAAGAAACTCCTACTTCCTTTCGTCCATTGCTTCTTCCTTTTTTTTATATATATTTTCCTTGCGATTCAGTAACAACGTACCATGTCTTCGTACGAGTAGCTGCTGAGGTCGTTCGCGTCATCCACAATCTTGTGTTCGAGTTCATAACCCTTTGTCCATTTTTTAATACCTCATTCAGACTCCACACAAGGCACTTAAGGTATGCGCGAGTACGCCAAAGTGCGTATGCGACTATATATATCGTGTGTGGAACGTCGTAATAAATTGAGGTGAACGGCGAGTCACGCGGAAAGTTGCGAAACCGCGTATTAGGGGGTAACAAATTATTCGTCGCGTCAGCCGACACTTTACGAACCTGTAATCGAGCCGGTACTAAAGCCGTCTATTCCCGCTCATCTCTCAGATGGAAAATGACGATAAAATACGCGATGTTCGTTATTCGATGAATTGGGGAAAAAAATAATCTCGGGGAGTATAGTTAAAAAAAAATTAAATAAAACTCTTATTATTTTACGTTTTAATATTTTATGACGTTTCTATCCTTATCGCGTTGTTACTCGGGATAATGAAGATATGCTTTATTGCTAGACTCGCCGTGATGCCAGTTCATTTTCTTTTTACTGGCATGGTAATTGATCTTGTTATCGATATACGCTAACCGGGAGAGAGACGTATCGTAACCTGAAACAGCTTGTGTATCGTAACTCATAAGTCATAAGCAAGAATTAATGTCTTGGGCTGCGGGGGAGGCCGTAAAGCGCGGACTGTCGGTGCAGTCGACATTTAAACTTGTTATTACAATAAATCGCGATGTAATTGCTACCACAATTACTGCGAGGTAAATAGGCGAAACTCGTAAATAAAGGTAGGCTGGCTGGTTGCGCGAGCTTAGACCTACTGCAGGTTCTGGCAATGGTTCTACACATATATGTGTATATATATATATATATGTAGGCATATATACTTGTATATACATTTATAACGACCTACCTAACTCTTACCTACCAGCGAATAATAAATGTCCTAGTATCTTTGTTCTTATCTTTGGTATTATGATTTATTTTCTCTGCTTCATTGACAAATTGATATCAAGTTGGAATTTGGTTATACGTAGGTATACATGTAATGTGCATTTATGTATGTAATGCTAGAAGTCAATATTACTGCTATGGGCGGATAAGAGGGATGAGAAAGTTGAGGGGCTGAGACACTGTTGATATTAAATTTTATTTTTTTAGTGAATATATCACATATTAAATGAAGGAATAAGATAAGCTGAGAAACGTCAAGATTATCTTACGCTAGCTTCGATAGTTCTTTGACGCATTATTGGGGGTACCGTACTTTCGGAAAGTCTCGTTTATCTGTAATTGTCAAGTACGTGTCAGAATAGCAAATTGACTACTAATTTCCTGAACTGTGATTGTGAGGTCAGCTGAAGTTTTTTTTTCTTTTTTTTTCGAAACTTCTTAGATACCAAGGATGTCATAGTAATCGGAATGAGTTTTCCTTACAATGCCCTAGACAGATTGACATAACCTAGTTTTTTTCTCCCCATTCAAAGTCCCCTTCTCGATAACCGGAAAATGTTTTCTACAGGACCTGAGGTTGACCTCTGAACTGTAAGGGAAAAAAAAGGTCACCATAGACGGCTTAAGACTTCAAGTAAAAGCTAATATTTTTGGAATTTTTTTAGAATAAATATGAAAGTGAATCATTTAGCTCCTAAGTACTCATAAAGGATTCCCTTTTTTTATTTTTACCTTTTTCTCCTTTTCCTTCATTCTCTTTTTATTATCTATTGTGTCTTCCGTCTCGTGAGCTTTTCTAAAGTCATTTCAATAATTAAGATGATATCTTATCAGGGAGCAATAAAAAAAATTTGATTATTCTACATTTATGTGTTCTGTCGTCTAAGTATACATATAGTATATCGCAGAAAGATAAGTATAGATATACATACATATACGTACGGTATTGATGTAATTCCCTACGATGTAAACGTGCGGGGACTATTAGGGCAATTTCTGTGCCAGTAAGAATTTCAACAGTTTGAATTTCGGGCCAATAACAGCAATAACAAGTAATTTCTTAATTTCGCTGAAAATTCACGAAAACGAGTACAGCAATAAGTCCGCGTTCGTTTCCCATGTAAAGCGAAACTCGTCTGATTGTCATTCCGTCATGAAACGAGAAGAGAGACATTCGACGATAAAAAGAGAAGTGAAGGAAAGAGAATATTATAGAATGAACAAGGAAATGAGAAAGAGATTATACCTTGAAAATGGCAAATGGCTAATTATGAGAATGCCTGGCTCTTTCAGGAGTAAAAGATTCCTCGAAATGCTAATTACTTACTCGTTATTAGTTAACGCGAGCGGCAGCTGTGAGCCAAGCAAAAATACCCCATTAAATTGATGCCTCTCCGACGAAACTAAAGGCCCGCGCACACGCAACGATGGCTCGCAGAAGGTTTAATGTTCTTCCTCCTCTTCGCCCTTCCCGTGACGGTGCTTCTCTTAATATGCAATCGGCCAGGCTGAATAAAAATCTAGAAAAATCGGCTGAAATCAGCTGAAATCGAATCTAGAGTGGCAATATTCTTGTAATGTTTATTTATTCACATTCGTCAAAGAATTTATGTGATTCGACAAATAATTTAAACCTGATGACGACATATAGCTTCTCTAATTTGATAAAGGTACCCGTAGACAGATTTACTCAACTTATTTATGGATACGAGAGTTTGCCGTAGACAGGATAGAGCGATAGCGATTTGAAATGTTAACGGAGTCTTGGGATAGATGAGAATAAATTTTGTTGATTTTAGGTAAAAAAAAGTATTTACAAGTTATTCCGTCTATCAATTCACGGGATCCACCGTATTAGTGATAAAGTAGATTATGTAAAACAAATTTGATTATCTTACTCGGTAAACCTTTTAAGAATTTTTTTTTTTTCTTGTCTTGCACAGATTGGTCGATATCTATGAATAGGTGAAAGTAATCTTCGATGATCTGCTTTCGATAAAATGGATTCCATAAAGTGTTCGGACACGTGTACCTGTATAGAAAGTCGTCTCTCTGATGAGTTAGAGAGTAGGTAGGATGTAGCGAAGGGTGGATGACGAAAGGATGTGAGGAGGGGGGGGGGGGGGATGGACGAACGAGCTAACAACCCGAGGGATAGATACCTCTATTATCGTGTCTACGACACTTCGCATGGCCACGGGCAGGATTTTCGGATTGAATAGAAGTTTTAGGGGTGAATCTACTTTCTCGCTCTCTCGTAGGGTCTGTGCTGGATTTTGAAGAAGCGCTATGGGAATTTTGCCGGTTGAATACGAGCTTCGCTTTTGAGGGACCAGGGGATGTTGGCATTCGAGGTAAATCTTATCCTTGGGACACTCATCTTCTTATCCATCTTATAGTTATACATTTTCTTCCTCCCTTTCGACCTTGAACTTTCATGTGTAATAACTATCCCGACAACTAGATATTCGCTGATTGCGATACGGCCTTTATTTACGTCTCTCTCTCTCTCTTTCCCTCTGTTTACAAGGCTGATACTATGAGTATCAGCGGCTCTAAGGGATGATCCTGCGTTTTGCGACATGAAGTAGAAGGCGTCTACGTTCGAGCAAGTTTCTGCTCCGTTCCGACGACTAGAAATTGCAAATGTCTTTGGTCAAAGTCGAAAGTTTAACTGAGACATCCCTTGCGGCAGCTCCCGACACCCCTTCAACATCCCCCTAACAACGACGCGGGGCTCGAGGAGTTTAAGGTGACCTTGCGCGTTCTCAAATCCTACCGTCCCTTCCCCCTCGCATAAGGTCACCCTCTGACAACCCTTTCTCTTACTCGCAGAATCTGCACGACTTCTTTTCTTTTTATCCCTCGGCATCCTTCATCTCGCATAAAATCCAGCCGACGGGAGTGAAGCATACGGGCGAAAGAGTCGCGCTTTTCAACCCTCTACTCACAATTAACGACCATCCCCCGTCTGATTCCGGTGCGCGTCTTGTTTTATCCCTCTTTATCCCTCTTCTCTTGTACTTTATATCCCCTGGCCATTTTTCCTCTAGTATTGCGTCTCTACTTCTAACTCCTCATACTCAGTCGTATCCAAAAATGCTGCATAAATGCGTAAAGCCATTAAAAAAAGGAACATTTCATATCGCATTGAGAAGCTTGTTAAAAAAAATTCGACGAATCGAGCGGGCAATTATAATTAATTAGAATCGCAGAATTCAATCTCTTTGTCGGTAGCAGCGAAATCCTTTCGCAATCATTTAATCTTTTTCCTTTTGTTCCTTCTGATCCTTCTCGTGAGAGAACACGGTATCCTCAAAAATAATCTCGGTGTCGTGTCCAGGAGCTTAGCGAGTCCGCCCGAGAAATTTCTATTAATGTGGCGAATAGCGTGAGTTGGCAAAGTCCTTAATCCGAAGTTGTCTCAAGGAAGAGTCGAGGGTATCCTGCGAGATGCTATGAGATGGGGTGGGCCGAGATGTCCCAGCCCTGGACCACCGTCTCATCCCCTTCATCTTCGCTAATTCACCCTCGTGATTTCTCGACTCCGACCGCCAGCACTAGGACGTCCGAGACGCGCCCAAGAGGACGTCCTGTGAGAGACTTAGCCGCTCCTTCGAACTCTGTCATCCTGGTATTCTCTCCCACCACCAACCCACCTTCTCTCTCTTTCTCTCTCTCTCTCTCTCTCTCTCTCTCTCTCTCTCTCTCTCTCTCTCTCTCACACACATTCTCTCGATCTCCTCTCATGTAACAAGAACCTTTAAAAAGTTTCCGCCGTACTCGCTCACCGAGTTTAACCGACATTTTTCTCGTGATAAATGAAATTGTTCCGCGATTCGCGCCCTCTCAGCGCTTGTCCCGCGACTCTAACTTTTCAGGAACTTATAATCTGCTTCCAGACGCTTGGGCGCGTGCGCCTTATAAATTCCCAGCGACAAGAGCGACGCGGAGCATGTGCGACCGCAAAAAAGGTCCCGATTCATCCTTTGTAGACTGGCATTTATACGCGGCGAGATAAAACTTTACGCAAGTTCAACATATACATGTATGCCAACCATACACGTATATAACAAGTACACTGTGCCCAGGGTAGACAGAAAACTATTAAGAAGTTTCAAGCTAACGGGCTTCCATTGATTTTTTTTTTGTATCCGCAAAAATTTTCCTTCCTTCCACTAATCATTTATTCCATTTCATTTCGCATTCAAGCGCCGCGACGTCTAATAAATCTTTGCAAGCGTATCAACGCGACTCGCCGATTCTCTTGGGAAGCTGGGAAACACGTTGACGTACACGAGGATAAGAGCGTCATCCTCACGCCTAAACGCCTGCCTCGGCTTACGAGCTCGTTAAATCGTGATAACTCCATCTACATGTAAATCTAATCGGGGAGACAAGGCATGCTGACGTAAAGCTTCCATTATCACCAACGTAACCCATCATATCCCCTACCACCCTATTCCCACCTGCGTTACCGACTGGCTGATACTGTTTCCTAGACACGATTCTCTATGTCTACTTCAGCAAAAATCTGACTATGGAAATCAGGAAATAATCGGGGTAGTCATGGTCGATGAGCTTCGGGGAATATATTACAATATATATACATAGCAACGTATTTCCTCAACTTGACATCGACATCGAAAATCCGATAACTAACCTACGTCATCTTGGGCCATCCACTCTTCGTCGATTCATCCCCATGCCAGGCGGACGCCAGCCAATTCTTTTTTCACCGTGAACCGACGAGCCAGTATGACCTGGGAGTTCAGGTGGAACAGTCTCAACTCCGTCAAAACGAGATGACTCTGACGGAACCTATCGTTCGAAATTGAAATCCATCTACTGAATAGTAAATTAAGAGTCCCCGGAGCTGGTTCAGCTAATTCGCGAAGCTCGAGAACTGAATCCAGGGGACACTCAGGTGGACACTGCACTATAGCACAACACTGAACCTCCGAAACACACGCGTTGCTATAGTAACGCAAGAACCGCACAAGCGAGAGCTTCCTATACCGTATAGGAAAAGCAACTAGAAAAACTATCAACAGATAGCACGGGAGCGCGAGGTAGCTCGAGGCACCTCGATCGGTGTCCCAAGACGGACTGCCTCTGACGACAGTCAAATTGGAGACCTAATCATTCTGATTGGTCGAGATCCTTATAGCCGATAACTCTTGTCCTTTCCCTCGAGCCGTCCCTGTAAACTAAATCGACATTGTTTCTTAACGAGTCGGTACGTAACAAGTGGAGATCCTCCACGGTCGCTTCCTCAGGTCACCGGGCGACAGCTGGGCACCATATCCTTAACCCGGGTCAGGGGACTCCTTCCCTGACCTTAACCGTATCAAAACTCTATCTGCGCCCACTCTACAGCCCTTTGCCACTTTCCAGCGGGGCGCCGGACCCCCGGAGCTTTGCTGGTCCGTGGAGACTTCTTCGTCGGGTCATCCCCTCTGCCGGGCAACTCGGTACCTTGAGACTATCTCTTTCCAGGGCAGATTGGAGCACCTTGACCTGAACTCAGCAACAACAAATCTTTCCGAGAGCATTCGACGTAATTGTACGAATCAATCCGAGAGCGCAGCTGCTGATCAGGGTGGCGACTCGAAGGGACCCAGAAAGCGAAAATGTTATCTGAATCTGTAGCTGGAGTCGCCTTGTGACCCGAGTCGAAAAATCACGTCACAACATATGTATATCCATTTAGGTCGACATATGATATGTCCTGGCTATGGCATTGCTCGTCTGTGACGTGTCCATTAAAGGAAGAGGATCCTATATATAGTCTTATTTCAATTTACATATATCACTGGTACTCGTATTTACGTAACAAAACTAATCATTCTCAACGATACCCTGCATATGATCTGGTATTAATTAAAATGTTATCTCGTTACAGTTCCGGTAATCGAAGTAATCGGTGTCGCAGGGTCAAAGGTTCAACTACCTTGTGACATCCATTCGACGAAGAAGGATGAGGTGAATATGGTATTCTGGTTCAAGGAAGATGGAAGCGAACCAATATATAGGTAAGTTTAATAATTGAAACGGATTGTGTTCATTAGGGAATTTGGATAAAGGTATAAATATAAATTAAGAATATTATGGAAGGATGAATCTTTTAAGAGCCATTTACCATGTTCCCACGCATACAGATCCAATATCCAAGTATACATTCCTGTGTAGGTGAATTCTTATCAGTCCCAACAATTTTGGCTTCCTTTTCGTGTACGTTTAAAAACATACTTATTATTAAGATATGGGATCTGGCTGCGCACACGTGTTGATGAGGAGCGTGAATTGCGACGATTCAGGAATTGTTGCTTCAATTAGGACAATTTGTATCGGATTGCTGATTCTTTAAGTAGCAACGATATTTTTCAGGATATAAAGAATTTTTGGTCTCAATGCATTTGCGTGTAGACGCTTAGCGTCGAGCTCGTTTATGTAGTTGCGTTGTTCGGCGCTCCTGTTTCGTTTGCAAAGGCGCAGGACAAGAACCTCAATAAATATTTGTATAGGGTGTACGTTATTTATGCGCGAGAGCAGTCGCTCGAGGCATCGCTGTAACAAACATGGAAATTTTGAGAATAGAAACAAGAAAAACGAGAGATATATAGGGAAATCGCACGAGCAAAGTACTTGCCTCCGGGACAAATCACAAGTCGAGAGGATGAACGTAAAGAAAGGTCACGTCGAATAAAAGGAAAAGGTTCATACGTATGAAATATTGCTGAAAGTTTTACAGCTGGGAGTAAACGGTACCTTTTTCTTTTTACGTAATAACGGATCATGATATTCGATTTTACTTTGGATATGATTTTTTCATTTTTTTTTAAGATTCTACAAAAAAATTCCATTCGCACCATTGGAAAGTTCATTTAGTTAACAGGCAGCTTTCCGCTTCTCTGGACTGCGAAATTTTCATATAGAATGGCTTGACGTTATGGATGTTGAGAACCGGTGGGACAGGGCGTCGCAGGCCGTCGCGAGACTACCGAGACGCCAACCTAGGCGAATTCACGGCAGGGTCATATTTAACAATAAGAAATGTAATAAGGTGTGGAATATATGCTAGCTAGAAAACGACTCCAGTTAAATAAATGGATAAGATGGATAATACAGTAATATCCGAGTATCGTGTTTAATACAGGCAAGAACATAAAACTGCAATTTTTTCAATTAATACCCATAATCCACAGCGTTATCATTTTGTAAAGATCCTCCAAAAAAATTCGTCAATCAAATCAATTCGCGTGACACGGACAAAATCACGTACGTCGATACAGAAATTTTTCTTTAGTTCAATTCCCATTGACTATCCTCCCAAGGAATAGAATTTCCAAAACTTGTATTCAGGGATGATAACGAGATTCTGGATCTGAGGGATGTTATCGGTGACTGAGAAAAAATCTAGTATCTGAAATTCTGCGAATCGTCATTATCCATAAGTGAGAATAGAAGCGCGGCAGTTGCAAACGCTAGATGGAAGAATTAAATCGTATTTCAACGTCAATGCCGCGGAAGAAGAGGAAGAAGAAAGGATAAGAATAAAAAGAGAGTAAAAGAAGAGAAAGAAGCAGAAGAAGAAGGGGGCTTTGGGAGTACTCAGTCACGAGCAGAAATCCGAACTCTCATGCAGTTGTGGAACGCAATTTAACTTTTAGTCGCTCGCTCGAGAACCTGGGACTTCGCTCCAGATGCTTAATATGCAATCACGCACGGGGATGGCTCCCCAGGTGACTAGGCACATCCGTACTCCACTCCCGATGTAATTCAGCTCCTCCTCCACGACTATTATCCGTTACGTTTAGAGTATGACTTCCTACTTGAGATGCTAGAACTCTCTTAACTCCCCTTTAGAGTTTCGATTTTGATATCTACACTGAGAATTTCAAAACTTCATATTCACTCCCTTGTGCGACACCATCTCATAACTTTAACCTTGAATTTCAATTCTGTTTGACAGCTTCGACGTGCGCGGTGGTCGGGACTACAGCCAAGCTGTCCTTTGGTCGTCTACGACGGCACTTGGACCAAGAGCATTTTTTGTCACCGCTACAAGACCGGCTCATCTCAGTATTGATAAGCTAGATGTCAAGGACGAGGGTATCTATAGATGTAGAGTGGATTTTGATAATACGCCAACTAGAAATCAAATGATAAATCTCATCATCATAGGCAAGTATCCATTGACTGTGTGAATTTGGAAAAAAAATAATATCTATAAACTTTTGTGAAAAAAAGAAAACTGAAAAGAAATTTTGAATCAATCTCGAATAATCTTGAACATTATTTATTTTCAGTTCCACCAGAAAGACCAATTATCCTAGATGGCGCTAGTCACGATATATCACGCATCGAGGAACCCTACAACGAGGGTAGCGACGTGCACCTCATCTGCGAAGTCAGGGGTGGTAAACCACCACCCCGAGTGACTTGGTTCCTCGAGAACACAGTGATAGACGAGTCGTATCTCTATAGCGAAATCTCCGGGGTGACAGTCAACCACTTGTCCTATCCAAAAGTTGGTCGGCAGCACCTTAAATCACGGCTAATCTGTCAAGCAAGTAACACAAACTTGACAGAACCAAAATCCAACCTTTTGATACTCGACGTCAATCGTAAGTTATACGACAACGTGAAAATTTTACCTTTTAACAAAACCTCCGATCTCGTCATACTTTCCGCAAATCGGTATCCGTTTCACTTTATTCCTTTATCCATTATGGATATCGATAACAGGCTATCTATGTCGTTTCTCCATGAGAATTACACGACGAATCGATCGTGTTATGAAGTATCATATATGGTCATTACCATTAGGTAACACTGGCAAGGTAAAAGTACGATAGATTGATAAAAAAAAATTATTGTTAGTATCAGCACGCGATTAATGTAATGGGATGACTGCTAGCTTTTTTTTTACCGTGAAGCCCGTTTTCTTCCCTTCGAATGTCACTACCTTTCTTGAGTAAGCAATAACAGTTGGCATAATAACGAATGACAATCGCACTGAACTACCTGGTTAAACAAGGGCTGAACATTTGTCTGTGTATTAAGTATATTATACATTTCCTTACGACATGTCGGATAAATAGACGTTTGTTTCACTCAAAAGGTATGAACTGTCAATAGAGAATCCGACGTTTCTCCAATAGACGAAAGACATGATGACAATAGGCGTATTCAAGTTTCTTTTCCTTTGACACCGCAGATAGTCATTTGTTATTAAAGGTTAGCAATATATATTTGAAAGATAATTGGAGAAGAACTCGAAATTATTAAACCCATTTGAATATTTTTATTTGATTCCGTAGTCATATAATTTATGCCAACTTAACCCTTTGAGCCATAAATTTTTCTTTACCTACGATTTTCTTGAAATTTGGTACTCGGGGGGTTTTTGAAGGCACTGACTACGAATCCGTATACAAAATCCAAAAATTCAAAATGACGAATCGAATGTGGCTGATCAAATTAAAAATAGTTACTTAATTTGGATGAAAAATAATTTATACTAAAAAACAACCTACGAAAAATATTCCAAAAACTCTGAAATATAATTTAGCGTGTCCTTTATAAATATCTAAATCGTCATTTTGATTTAAAATGATTTTTTTTTCCCAATGAAAAGCACCTATTTTGAGGATCTGTTTGCTTATAATACTATTGCAAATAGATAATAATTACTGCGTACAATTCTTGCACCTGACCGTGTTTTGGAGACACTAGAGTAATAAAAAAAGAATTTTTTATTACCAGAAATTAGTTTAAAACATATAAGTTTGAATGAAAAAAGGTGGGTCCCTCAGTGACTCGCTATGATGCAAAGGGTTAAGTAAAGAGTGTCCGGTTTCTGCCTATCAAAGGAACGACACGTAGGGACTAATTGTAAGCTCGTGGGATGGATTTTCTACGCAAGTACTGGCAGCCCACTCTGGATAAGAGGTTCACGTGCACTTCACTTCTCAGTCCCAACGTCCCAAGCCATTAGATTCCTCGTGATAGATAACAGTAACGCCTCTCGCAAGACGGATCAGTGGATTGCGTGCTGCGTGCAACGTGCTCACTTCGATTCTCATTCCGGAATACCTTTTGCGCAGGGAATGCGAATTTAGCATTGTAGCAATGTAAGTGTCGCGGGGGCCTGGGGTTGGGAATGACTGCACTAAAATATAATAGTTATTACCATGGGATAAAGATAGTGGGGAGAGATTGAGTGCGTCAATACAATCTAGGGAAAACCATTAGGATCGATTGTGGCAAACGTGAGAATTCCCTAGAGCTCTGGGAACTCTGTGGTAAGAATTTCAATCGAGACTAGTGACTTAATGGGAATTACGATAACATTGGTAAGCGTACCAAGACGTAAAAATTAATTGCAATATATGATAAAGGACAGGATCAATTAGCGAAACTACGTACAATGCAAGTTCAAGTATGTAGCGATGTGCGTTATTCCCTATACGTTCTATAGTAGTCACTTTTTACACTCTTACAAGAGTGTCGCTATTTCCCCATTGTTAAGCATTTGGACTTTCATTATTTTGAATCTTTGACATTTTACCAGGTTCGTTCTATGTGATTTCTCTTGCATATTTTCTGTTCCTTTTTCAATATCTCTATTTTCTCTTTAATTAAAAAAAAAAATTTATTTCCACTATCCGGTACTTTCCATTTATTTCACTGAATCAAAACTCTCTTTCACATTTCCCTCGTTAATTCAAAATTTTTTCTCGTTATCCAAAAACTCTTGTATACCTAACGAGTAGTGGAGCGCGATTTGATCCTGGTTCTCAATCAATTTTTGAATTAGTTCAATATCAGTTCAATCGATCACGAAATACTTCTCTAGAGTAATAAGTGATCCTATCATATCATTCACGTGCAATTATCAGAGCGTGCGTGCATTTATAACGTGACTGTATGGGAGATGACCGCGAGCGAGTACTTGCCAGGTGATTGCTATTCTCCAGGAACGTTTGAACGATGACGACCAATCAAGTTGCCATCGAGGCAATTTTGATGAGGTATGGCTGTAGGAGCAATGCTAATTAATGAACGTTAATTGGCGAATAGAGAGCAGATAGAATGATACGCGCGTTTCGAGGCGTAAATATATGGCCAACCGGTGACTTGAAAAGGAACATATGTATAAATGAGACTTGGCTGACATATTTGCCACGTTGATCAGATCTGTCAAGATGGTCAGGTTGGTCAAGTTTGTACATAAAAATTACCAGGTTAACCAGGTTGGTCGGGATCGATATTCATTTCTCTATGGAGTGCCCAGAAGCCGAAATTATTTTAAAACTCGTATTTTTACATGCTTGCCAACTATAATTTCTTCACTAACTACTGACTGTTCCCAACCGCCTTAGTACTTAGAGATTATCTTTTCCTTTTCATCTTCCATCTTTTTTTGTCTTGTTCAAGTTCCTCGAGCCGTCCTAGAAATTAAATAATTAAGATTTATTGCTGTGTCGTGTTGGCATGATTTTAAAAGGTGCTTCCGCAACATCGAAGCAACCTCCGTGTACTACGTCGCTGGTACGTGACTCGGTGACTGTTTCCCTGATAAGCTGCACGGTTTTAGTTAAGATTTCAAGGCGAAGAAATTTTACTCTGCTTACTTGAATTTGAAGATATAATATCGCGTGCCCATATTTACCACTCGGTCAATTCCTCGTATCATTCCGTCCTTTGTGATTAGATTTTAAAAAAATTCGATCTCGGTATCAGATTGCAATTGGTATACACTTGTAACAATATATGAATATAAATTTTTGAATTTTATTCTGCTTCCAGTGAAACCTCTGATCGTACAAATATTAACTAAGGAACCAAAAGTCTCTGCTGATAAGAAGTATACAGTGGAGTGTAGGACGACAGGATCGAGACCAGAGGCAGTGATAACCTGGTGGAAGGGTAACAAGCAGTTAAAAAAAATGGTCCAAAATGTAAGTCAATACTAGGTATACGCTTTCAATCGAGATAAATTATTTTTTAGGGTCTTACCGGAAATCAATATTTCCCTGATCCTCGGTATCAAAACCGATACTGCGAAAAGGGATGGTGATTTTTTGTTGATACAGAGGATCAATTTACTTCCCGTTAACGTGGGGTTAGTTGGGTTAGTCTTTTGGGGATTGGTTACTTGTCAAACGGGTTCTCCCTTTCTCATCATATGCCACTTCGATATTTTCCCGGGCGTAATCAATCAGCCGTGTATTTTGCACGGTGGCTGGGACGACGAAGACGAAGGTGACGGTAACCTAGATAAACACAAGTGACGCCCTTCGATTTCCATCCCAGCATCAATTGACATTTCTTTCACATGAATCGACGTAGGTACATATATATATATATGTATACGGTACCTGACAGTTGCTAGAAAAGTCACGTGAAATAACTTTTGAATTTCCAAGTTCGAACGAATCTATCATGCAGTTAACGGTGCTCGACTTGAAGTCCTGCCAAATTGATGGCACTTCGTTCCCTTAAACTTCTTAAATTTTCACCTTCAAGACCACAAACGAAATTTCTCAAGATAACCACGTTAATATTTGATTTCCGTTTGAATTCGACCTTTAGGTAAAGTGTTATTTATTATATATTTATACAGTGACAGACACGTGCCCTCCCCCGTCGTAACCTGCTGTATTACGCAATTCACAGAGAGACCTGCGAATCGTTAAAACTAAAGAAAAAGAGAGCGGTATACGACTTTGAAATTTCATTCTTATCGTTGCCGTTTGGATTTATTTCTCTTTGTTCTCTTATACCTGCCTTTTCTTTCTCTTATTCTTACGGAAACTCACAAGGTCCACTTAGTTTTTCCATTTACGAAGAGAACAAGAGGAACAAGGGTCTGTCGCGCAAAGCACATCGAGATCTCAACGGAGCATTCTAGTCGTCCTGGTTAAGCGTCGTAACCAGCGTCGCGACGCTTCTCTTTACTTTTTTTCTCCCCCCAATAGTCTCTATACCTCCAACGAATTTTTCACCGAACCAGCGATCGAACGATTGATCGTTTTTTTTTTCACTCCCTCACGCCATCTTTTTTTTCAACAACATATCCGCCATTTTATCTTTCCTATTCGTATCGTATCTGTTTGCAATATATCGCCAAGGGCGAAACGCATAACACGGAGCAAAAAGTTGTACACGCGACACGACATTCATCCTGACGGTCCATTAGTTCCATTGAACAGAATGAACAGTGACGCGGATACTTTTTCCGAATTTCTATCTATCCATATTTCCTGATGCAATCATTAAAGTCACGTGATATAAAGTACAGTGCACAATTTCCACTTTGTAACTTTTTACGTTCTATCGCTATTCGACGGCTCTGCGCGTAATATACGTTTGATGGATATCAGTAATATCTATTTAAATTTGTACAGTGCTCTACCATTTATGTTCAATTATTTGAATTTATTTTTCCCGCCTGATTTTTACAGTATCCACCCGAGAACAGTCAAAGTATGAGTATTTTGAGCTTCGTACCCAGTATCGATGACGATGGCAAGTATCTAACTTGTCGTGCTGAAAATCCGACGATTCCCGACAGCGCTCTGGAAGATAAGTGGAGACTGGATGTTCAGTATCAGCCGGTAGTTACGTTACGTATGGGCGAGACATTAAATGCAAATGAAATCAAGGAAGGGGATGACGTCTATTTCGAGTGTATCGTTAAAGCGAATCCTAAGGCATACAAACTCGTGTGGTTTAAGGATGTAAGTAATTTTAAGAAAGATCTTTTTTTTGTGAACGGCAATATCTTCGATATGCGATTAAATGAATCTTTTTCTCGTATATACCTTTCAGGGGAAGGAATTGAAGAACAATGCTACAGCCGGTATCATCCTGAGCGATCATTCGTTAGTCCTTCGAGGCCTAACGAGAAATTCTGCTGGAGAATATTCGTGCCTGGCGGCGAACAGCGAAGGAAAAACTATGAGCGAGCCTCTGCCGTTAAAAATCATGTGTGAGTCAGTTCTTCTTGAAACGTCCTGTAGAATATTTTGAGAGACTCGGTATTGCAGCATTCGGATATCAGGGTTTTTAGCGTTTTCAAGAAAGTACCCTCGAAATTAATTAGCGAAATGGATCGTTGCCAGAAGACAATCGACTGGCGGTGTGAATGGTCCAATTAAAGAAATACATTGGCAACCAACGTAGCAAAATGAATACCGAATGACAGCTGTCAAATAATCGAGAGACGACGTATAGAATAATACGAGTTTTCACGAGTGAGCTTCGTTATCTCAAAAAGTCGTATTCGCTAATTTCCTAATTGCCATACTTTCGTTTCGTTGGCTCTTTAATAATTGCTTAATCGACGGTACGGCGATAATCGTTTGCCAAGTGGCGGCAAAAGGGTGCGATCGAGGTGAGCATGTTTCGCAATAAATGTCTTCAAGGGCTGGCTCCCCCAGACAGTAGAAGAGGGCGGATTGGGCGAGATAAAAGGAATATGGAGAACGAGCGTTTCAGACTGGTGGGATAAAGAATAGGGCAGATGGCGAAGGGGCTAAATAGAGGATGCTGTAAAAGGGGTGTCAAGGGGGTTTAAAAGGATAGAAATGGGAGAACGCTATGGTTTCCTCGGAAATATAGAACCGCCGGTTATTCTATTAGAATAGCAGTAGTCCGGTGGTAGCTTGTGGCTCGTAGCGCGTATCCCGGCGTATCTGCATCTTGTAAATGACCTAAGAGGGAAGGAAGGACTGCGATGCATATTCAATGTATGTAAAGCGTAGCTGAATATTCATGTATGGCTGAACGCAGCCGGGCAATGTGCTAAGCCAGGAGAAAAGGCCTGGTCTTAACCAGCCACCTAGCCACCTAGCCAGCCAGCCACCCAGTTGGCCGAGCGGCTAGACAGAGCGAACGATGCATGGAGCCGCAAGGGGTGGCTTTGATATTTTAACCCTTTAACCCTTTAACCATTAACCACCGATAGGACGCATTTCCTGACGTGATCGTTCTATTCGACCCCTTCTTACCCCC
>JARQSV010000332.1:1463548-1514302 GCA_030142285.1 Calameuta idolon | reverse complement strand
TTTAACCCTTTAACCATTAACCACCGATAGGACGCATTTCCTGACGTGATCGTTCTATTCGACCCCTTCTTACCCCCTTCGATAACGATAACTCTTGCACAACTTTCTCGTTGACTTGACTTTGACCCTGCTGGTATTTACCTAGTGGGATGATCCTGTTCTAGAACAAACCCCTTAGAACCTTATCTTACATAGACTTTATACGGAAGTAACGTCACGCGAGCTTCGTATACTTTTTAGTATAGCTGTAGTAGTTATGGTACATGCATATGTATATGTATATATTGTGTTAAAAATAGCATCATAATAATAACACGTCTAATGGCCCGTGATAAGAATGATGGCTCAATTATGTCTATGTGTGTAATACTCTTTAAGATTAATTTATC
Source organism: Calameuta idolon (assembly GCA_030142285.1). Lineage (NCBI taxonomy): Eukaryota > Metazoa > Arthropoda > Insecta > Hymenoptera > Cephidae > Calameuta > Calameuta idolon. Next base: position 1,513,913 of record JARQSV010000332.1, on the reverse strand, counting down.
GGGTTATCGGATTTCATTGACTAAATCGAATTATAACAGTATTAACTCTCTGATGAAATAATACTAGAGCATAGTGCTTGCATGAATCATAGTCACTGTCCATTCAAACAATGTTAGTACTTCTCTATTCGCGTCTCTGGACTCATCGTACATTCCTGAATATTTTTTTTGGCCCTATTTGGCTCTCTGACGTTCACGATGAAACTGGAGGATACGATTTTTGCTTTCCGCGGAAAGCGGAAATAACCTTTGAATGAGGAGACATAGGATTCTGGATTTAATTCGGAATAATATTTGTTCTGCAAGGGATATTTATAGAATACAAAATCGTGGCATTTGTAATATCAGAGAGAAAATTTAATTTCGACAAAAATATTCCCGTCTCTCTCCCTTATAAACGAGAGTCGTAATATTACCTAGGGCAAAATAAACGTGTCAGAATATTTAAGATTTGAAAGGAAACTTTACGGGTTGATAAGGTTTAGGTCGCTTTAAAGTTAACGAAAGGAGAGCGGAATATATTTGCTTTGGAATAAAAGGACAATAAAGAAAATGTCATTATGATTATATGTATGTAACCTTTCAGGAAGGTTGCTCCATTCCCCTCTGTCTTCTTATCTAAAATCACCGTTCCAAGTACTTGCCAACTTATTCATTGAAAACATGGCACACTTGAGTGACACGGTGGTTCAATTTCTAAAGTTTTTAGATAACTCAACTTTTACTGTTCTACGCAAGCCTTATTCCAATATAGTCTGTACGCCGTAATCCGCTACGTGTTAGGTATAGTCTGTTAATACATTAATTTCAGTTACACCAGTGTGCAAGGAAGGTAAGGCTGAGGTGGTTGTGGGTGCTCTCAAGCAGGAGACCGTATCGTTGGTATGCGGGGTGGAAAGCCGACCACCCCCTCTGACCTTTCACTGGACCTTCAACAATTCTGCGGAACTTGTGGACGTGCCACAATCTCGTTATTCCCACGTGGCACCAGCAGGCACTCCAACCGTCGCTGAGAGCTTGAAGGAGTACCAACAGTTTCATGGATCCAGACTGAATTATACACCCTCAACAGATTTGGACTATGGTACAGTTGCATGCTGGGCAAGTAATCAGGTTGGCAGACAGAGAACAGCTTGTCTCTTTCAGGTAGGTTTGGGTTCGTGTTACTTTGTACCTCACATTAAATATAAGTACTGCACTCGTGAGAGTATTTATACCAATTTATTATACGAATTTAATAAGACGAAGAAGTATTTCCAAAAATTGCATATTTATTTTTAAATTCACAGGTGATAGCGGCAGGTCGTCCCTATCCTCTAAGTAATTGCACAGCCACCGAACTCTCTGCTCCTGTAGAATTAGAAGACCTGGGTTCTATATCTGGATTAGGAACAGGACTGACGGTACGATGCTTGGACGGATACGACGGTGGTCTGCCTATTCACAGCTATCAGTTGGAAGTAGTGGCCGACGAAGACGGCGATACCATTTTCCGAAACAAAACTGTAACGGCCGGTACGAACGGACCTGTATTCGACGTTGCCGGTTTGACAACCGGTCGCAGTTATCGTTTGTTTTTATACGCGGTAAACTCCAAGGGAAGAAGCGATCCTACCATCCTGGAACCCGTCACCTTGAAGGGCGTAGCCATGTACACAACTGGTGAGTTGTATATAGAAATAACGCAATCAAATTATATTGTCGCCTCGACGGTAGAAAACAGATGATTTTTTTATGCATATGTACCCGAAGGACTTCATTGTGCGTGCTTAATTAATTACGATGTAAATATTAACAGGGATATATTTTCACTCGCGTACAGCATACACAGAGAGGCAAACAGAACCAATGTTAAAAGTTAAAACGCTGAATTTCAGTTTGATCGGTCGATTAACAAGAAGCGCTCCCAATGGGCGATAGGTTACGCGGGGATGGCGGATATGATCGCAATTGCACAAATAGTCTGAATGGACGCGTCAGTATTGTAATTAGTCGGTTAACCAGCCTATCCTCTCAGAGCTGCAGCCATGGCGAAGGGTAGTGATGTGTAGCGAAGGGTAGCCAAGGGTGGTAGAAGGGTAGTGCTGTGAAGAGGGAGTTGTAGAAGGGTGGCGAAGGCCAGCCGGCTTGCAATGCTGAACGCAGCGTAACGCAACCGCAGGTATCGGGACTCTGCGGACCTTGCAATTAACAAAACAGATTACTCTCAATCAACGAACACCTATCTGGCTCTCAGGAACAGCTGGGTGAAACCTAGCCTGGTCTACAGGTAATGGAGATTATCTACCTTTTTTTTTGGACCAGCATAGCGTTGATGTATCGATCGGCCGGTCTGAAATCCCTGTTCCTTGACCTCTGCTCCTAATGAATTCGCTTGGCAAACCGATCGCGGCTGCTAAATTTTTTTTCCGGTTCAGCCAAACGTGCTAGGAATTTCACTTGGAATTGACTGGCAATACGGGTTTGCAGTAGAAGTCCCTCAGTTTCAGGAATCCTTCCGGTACTTGACTTTCTGCTGGTGTTTATAAGTGAAAGTCACTCTTTAGTTGGTTTCGTATGATCCTCGTTATAGGAGGCTAGACAGTGGCTCGGTGTATCGATTAGGCAAGTTTTAAGGTAACGTTCCAGCCTCTGACTCTTGGTATAACTCCCTTGTGTTGGGTACGTGTGCCGGGGATGGTTATAATGGACTTCAGGCACCCTGGACTACATAATGGAAAGTCATTGGTACCATACGGTTACGGGTCAACACAGGGTTAATTCAGTTTACCAGCGATTTCCAATGCGGCAGTCCGTTACGTCACTCTCACCCTTCGTGCGTATGCGCGCGCGCGTGTGTGTGTGTGTTATACATATATATATAGATATTTGTGCCACCCTTTTTGCCAATTCTCTCCCTTCGATTCACTTCGCTTCACCCCTCTACCCTTTTACCTATAACGATACCGACCCCAGGTTTCAGTTGCGCCACCCTTGATTCTGCTTGAGCCACCCTTTCGTAGTCCCTAGGCGATAGTCGCTGGTCCTGAATAGCAGCCATTTCGAAGTCCACAATACCTCATGCGGGTAGTTAACAGCAAATATTGATTTGGTAACGAAATCTTTGCATTTCGGATTTCTCCTACGAGGCAGAAAACGTCGAAGCTTCCACGCAATTAGAAAAATGACAAGTGGAAAAAAGTAGTGTAAAATTGATAGTGCGTTACCCAGCGAACCATATTGGCATACTCCTTATATGATTTAAATATAACGTGGAGAAATTCTTTGTCCGACACTTTAAGAAAAATCTACTTTCTACGATAGTCTAAATAGTTTAGTACTTTATATCTGAAATGCTTGTACGAAACTGTACTAATAATCGGCTACTGGTCTCGCCAATGTAATTCCGCAAGAAGCATCTCAGGAGTAATTCAAAATGAAGGATCTGTAACTCCTGCTGGGTGGTTCCTTATCTTTCAGCCTTGTCAAATTCCTGAGGTTAAGAAAAATAAGATATTAAGAAGAAGGGTCCAGGAAGTATCTTAGGATAGGATTGTGGAGTTGAGAGGGCTAAAATGGAACATAGTAAAGGTGGTGGTATTGGGGGAGCGGAGGGGGAGAGAGTTTACGGAAGTGGAAAAACGAGTCTATTGTAAGGTGGCAGGAACGAGCACGGAAGGAAATTGCAGCCATTTTGTAATCTCTCATTGGATGACCCGTAGCTAATCCATTAGGAAAATTAACTGGGCAAAGCTCTCCTTCCTTCCTCCTATTCTTTTCTTAGCTCGTAACCTGTCCCCTCGAGTCTTTGTCAGGGCGACTCCTCAGCCGTAGCAGTGAATAAGAAATAAGAAATGTCAGGAGAAAAAAATATTTAAAAAATGGGAAATGAAATATCCTATTCGAGTAAACTCTCAGTGTTATAAAGTGCTTTGAGGAAGTGAAGAGCTGAACGTACCTCGTGGCGATGATGCTCACAGGATATATGGATAGAAAGTGGAAAAAAGTGTACAAAGGATGTAATGGTACCAAGCACTGGTAGTACTAGAGCTTGTGAGCTAAAAAGTATTAAAGGTGAATATGTATGGGTGTAGGATGAACAGGCGAAAAAAAAAGAAGTAGAGAATTGAGAATTAGGGAGGTGTTTGGAGGGTGTGGTAAAAAGGGCAAAAAGGTCAGAAGAGGAAAAAAAAAAATAAAGGCCTCCTCCTGGCAAAGGAGTTCAAAGAGTGGGAGTCTGAAAAGTAAGAGGCAGAGAATAAGGCATAACGCCCGATAGAAAGAGTGGATCTCGCACTCTGAATGCTAACAGGACTGGAGGTATCTTTCATCCTGCATCCTCCTGTATCCTCCCTGTATCTTCCTTTATCTTCCTCTGTTGACTTTGCTATCTCTGCCCGCTCGATCGCCTGCGGCTGTTTGCGTGAGCGTCTATGTGGATGGTTTTAGAATGCAATTCTTCCGAAATTGGTTTCGGGTTTCCGAGAAATTGGCTCAATTTAGGGCGAATTGCTTACGCGAGCCCCAAAGATTATGTCTTGGAAATGCTCCCTTCGGGGAGCCGAACTTTCGCCGCGACGACAACAAGGGCTACCGACGCTGGGCGTCGCCGATGCCTCCTCACCTGCTAACGTTGCCATACCGCCATATTACTTTCCTTATGTCTTACCTTAATTCTCTGTAATCTGTATTTCTTTTATTTCATCCCCTATTATCCACCACCCCCCTTTCCCGCCCTCATGCTTGACACTCAATGGCTTATGGCATTATTAAAAAAGTCATTAAAGGATCGAAACTCGTTAAGCGTATCCACGTATGAAGGACATCAACGTAATACAAGTGAAGGACTCGATTAAAGGATTTCGATAAAGGTGTAAAAAGGTAAAGGGTTGTATCGCACAGTAAAACGTAAAAGTAAATGTAAATGCAAAGGGTCGAGACGCCTAACCCCTTTTACCAGAGTGAAGCCATAGAGTTTTATGGCGGAAAAGTTAAATTACAGGCAAACCACCCAAACCTCCAGTATCCCAAAGTATTTTAGAGTATATTCCGTGCAACCTCAGTAGCACTCTGGTGTAAACAGGAGCGAGTGACTAAGGAAAAAGATGGAGTAGGAGGATGAAGGTGAGATGGTGGAGCAAGGAGGATACATGAAAAACCCCAAACTCCCTTTAATTCTTACACGACCGTGAAAGGTCGAGTGGGGTAATGTCCTCTTACCAAGCGTTATCCCTTTTTACTGTAAGTAGAGTTTAAATTGCTCTGCTCTCCGGTGTCCATCAAACTCTAATCAAACTTTAACGAGTATCAAGAGCACTAGGACCTTTTATAAAGTTTAATGCTGCCCACTTTAATACGCGTTACAATCAATACTTCAGATTGTTTATTTAAAATATTATTTTATTAATTTTAATTTCATTCGTTATCATCATTAACGTTTTTGGTATATAGGTTAACTCAGGATCGCCTTGTATCCTATACAATTAATTAAATAAGCTTGGTATTTCTGCGAAAGACTACCTTTCGAACCAGGACGTTCTAGAACTGACCCAGCCCCTCGAGCTCTCTACACAACCGGGTATTACTACCTTCCGGTTAATTATTGAGTAGCTTTGCGCGGCGATGCTCGTAAACGCCAAATTAGCCCCGGCGCTCTGTTTGCATTCCTACGGCCAACTTTCACGTTATTACGTATACCTATTCCCATCTCTCTCTCTCTCTCTCTCTCTCTCTCTCCGCTCCTCTTTTTCCTTTACATACAGACAAAACTCGTGTGCACAAATACACTCTATCTCTCTCTCGTCGCTATCCTCTTTGCCTACGCGAAGAAGTTCCGCAGCTGGCAGTCAGCTACCGCGTAGCTCACTGATCGACGCGCACGATTATTCACGGATTGTTTGAAAATGTTTTCTCATGAATGCCCGAGGGAGAAAAAAATAACGATTCCGAAGCGTAAAGATAATTTTAAATTGCCCAAACAAGAAGCGTATACATAACCAACGGGGATATTGGCGAAGTAGCACATAACTTTTTCACACCGTTCAGTCATTGTTGGCATAACGTACAGTCGGTGACGATATAATGATTTGTCAAATTGTCAACTATGTGTATATAGTTTGCTCGTGGATATCCACAAGAGGAACAAGGACAACAGGTGCGTGTCCTGCAAAGTCAGGACAGCCGTCATCATCTCCTGTACAGAGAGAGAGTGCATTAATGTGAATATGTAATACAGTATACGCAGGTAGAGACATCCCACCCGCCGCGAGAAGGGTGTGCGTTAATTGATGTAATTATATTCTCCTTGTGGCAAAGCACACCAGCTCGTAGATATATATTATGCCGGAATATCCATATCCAAGCATATTGCAGCGGTGCAACAGGGCACACATCTATCTATTTATATACCGTGGCTACGGCGTGCACTGTAATAGCGCCATTATACATAGAGTACATAGCTTCGTTAATTATTGTCGTGCTTATTAAGCCCGGTACCGTAGTATTATCCCGTGACGATGAGTTACCATAAGCCGGCTGACCATTACTGTTTTAAATATCATGAAAAAAATAGAAGCGTCTAACTGTTACAATTTGAGAGTCAATGTGTGCGGGATACAGTGTGGTGGAAGTATCAGCTAAATAATTAAATGGTTTAAGAAATATCTCATACTGAATGAAATTGAATTAACGGCAATTAGCGAACCAGTATCGGATAGTTGTTCAAAGTAACTGACAGCCGAGTAATGCATATTGTATTCCGTGGTACGGATGGCACAGGTAACGGCGATGTCTCCGTACTGAATCCTCTACTTCTTGGTCTGGCCGCAACCGCGACTCTACTGGCACTCGCGGTAGCTGGAATTCTGGCGGCACTTTACCGGAAGCACTCCAGTGCTCGTGGCGGAAGTCCGAAGCATGCACCGATCGTGAGCGAGCCACCTCATGCCGGGGCTACTACCCCCATACATCCTCAAACTAAGCAAACTGCCGAGGACATCGATCCGGACATTATACCGAACGAGTACGGTGAGTAGTTTGTTGGTAAATATTTTAATTAGGCGTATGAAAATAATAATGTGAAAAAAATTTTTTTTTATAAATATTTTGATATTTATTTATTCGTGCTACAGGTGGAGATGTTGATTTATAGATATCTGTGATAAAAGTGATTCGAGTGATAAGTGTAGAAAAGTGCTCTTGCTTCTTAACTATTTAATCGATTAATGGAGCTAGTCGTGTGACTTATTGTTAGATGGCTACGTTGAAATCTGTTTATAGAAAGAAGACCCTTGACGTACACTCCGGTTTACAAGACACCACCCCAGCGCAGGAGGAAGGATCGTACGGATGACGCATCCCCTGAGAAGAAACCGATCATCGTTCAACAGACACTGGACCTGCAACCAGATCCTAGACTGGACGATTACAGTTCATCCCCTATGACGAACTACCCCCATAATCATGTCAGCCAGCAGAACACTTACAGTCATCCCCCAACAATGGCCGACTTTAAGCAGATGGCTATGGACGCCTATAATCAGCGAAATAATCAAAATGTGAGTTTTCATCTTCAAACGAGGGTTTGATTGATCATCTTCTTTTTTTTTATTTTTTTTATCTTCGCTCCTTCGGAGAGCCAACACTTCCCGAACGTGCCTCGAACGTTGCGAGTTGCGATTCCGCGGGTTACGACGCCCGCGGATATTTAAAATAATCCGAGTTTTATGAGGCGGCGTCCTCTTGGCGCTCGTACTCCTTACGCGAACTCTTCCACTTTAACTTTTCCGGTTTAGCGAAGCCTTAGGTTATCCACGCTTCCGTAACTTTAATTACTTTAAGTTTTCTTCGATAATTCGAAAGTCGGTGCCCGCTCCTTATCCCCTCGTCTCTTTACCGTCATCCCCTGTATGCTGTTCCCTGTTGCCTATTACCTATTACCTGTACCCACCGCTTTCGGCTGTCATGCAATCGTTACTTTCGGCCTTTTGACATTTATACGATTTTCCGTTTGCGACTGACAATCGGGTTTCGCTTGGTTTACCTGAGTTAACGGTATATTTAGTTTCACTTTTATTGAGCGAAGTTATACGAGAAACGTTGAACGAGGGGTAGAAGCAAAATTGTATAGTAGTTTTGATAAATAATTAAAAATGGGTGGCATTTATAATAATAAGAATTCGATATACTGGTATAGTGACGCCTTATAAGAGAGGAGGAGGGTCGTTGAGGTGGTAAAGAAAAAAAAAAAAAGTTTCAGACCCGATTTACTTTCGACGCTCGTTCGGGAAAACTTTTCTTTGTCAAAGTATGGCGTCCGCGCCCTCTAATTTTCTGGTTACCGAGGCTAGTTGTGGTTGTAGGTATATTACAGCCTTCAGAGGTCGAACAAAGGCGTCTCGACGATGCCGCAGAGGCCGGTTTCCTCATCTATCTCGGCGCATGGGAAGTTCCATCAACCGGAAGTGGTGACGCGTTCAAACCGAATACAAGAAAGTTGTATATAAAAAGTAAAAGATCGAGAAGAAAAAAAAAAGATCGGACTCTTAAAAGTTTAAAGCCATTTATTCACTTTGTTCGTTTCATTGTCAAGGTCATTCGAAGGTAACCGAACTGAAACACAAAATATCGAATGCCTCCATCAACATTTACATATACTTAGGTTATAGAAAACTTGGTCATTGATCGACAATGGCGGTTGTCGATTTATTCAAGAAATGAAAAAAAAAAAAGAAAAAAAGTGAAAAGTTTGCCCAATTTTGGACTAACACATCTTCCCGTAGCTCGTGTGCGTCTTCGTATATTTACAAGACACTTTCTTCATTCACTGTACAAAATTGTCAAAACGCATATCGATTGATTTCGCGAGTGGCTGAGTATCCCGGGTTGACGAGGATTTTGAAAATTTCAAAAGAGTATTTCAAACGACGCTTCGTTTCTTCTTGCGATAAAAATCGTGAGCAATGACAGAGACTCGAAATTTCGTAATGACTATAATATTAAAAATATTCCTTGAAAATATCATTGTTATCCGGAGCAGGTGATATCAGCCCTTTCGATAAACTTTCGAATACGTTACGTTTTACTGTTTATACGAGATTAGTTTTTGTACAAAAGTCTATTGTAAATAGGCGTGGAGCCATAATTAGAGGTGATAGCAGTAATGTCCGAATTTACTTCGCTACGTTAAGCCGAGAGATGTCGTTCGTGTAAGATAAAAGATAAAATGCAAAAATATGACTCGAAAGAGATACGAAATAAACGAAATATCTTTCGTCCGTTTTACACCAGTGACTCGAACCCTTATTCGGCCGAGAATACTTGGCCCACGTCCTTACACGAATTCCAGTGTCTAATCCCGTCATCCTCTAGATGTAGTAGGTTGGAGAATATCTGTATAGAAGATACCTAAGAGGAATCCAGTAGACGGCCTACCCTACGGAATTCCTGAGTACGTGATGGGAATCACCAGAGAAACTTACTACTTGGCTGATAGGAAAGCTCCTTAACTTTTTGCGTCACTTTCGGTACATAGTCGAATGGTATCCGGTCCCGGTTCCGAATCCGGTTCCGCTGGTACCTTCTTAGTCCTTCGCCACCACATTTCCCTTGATCCACGCGATCACTTCTTTTAGCTGCATCGACTCTCAAGAAAATTTTACAACCTCCTCCTTACCCATTCTGACAAGCAGTACCAACGTTCCAGAAAGCAGACAAGAAAAAAAAAGTGAAAGGCCTTGTATAATGTCCCAGGATGGTAAGCAAGGTTAATCGCTATGCTAAAAGTCACTGATTTAGGCTAAGACCTTACGGATAATAGTCCTGAAAGTTATTTATGTACTAAGGTTGGTAGAACTGTTTCAAGTGGCAGCCAAGGGAGTCCGAGTGATGAAGAGGAGTGAGACGGAGTGTGCTGTGATCACCAGACTATAGCATGAGAGACCAGGAGAGACTGCGAGAGAATAGTCCTGCGGGGGTTAAAGTGCAGTAATTTGAGGATTTCCAGGGGTGGTCCCGGGGCGCTACAGTGTTTGCATACATTGTGCAGGTTGTGCACCCTTGTCTTGCTAACAGGGACTAACCCCAACGCTAACCCCACGCCTATTCAGCCATTATTCTATGTGCCAAGCGTCTCTAGGGCTGTTAACGCGACCTACTCTCAACACTCGCCTAACGTCCCCTTGTTTCTCTCCTACCATCCCTTAATACAATATATCTATAATTACGATCCGTCCAGCCATTATTATCCTATGATTCCGTATTGGCTGCAGCTGCGTCATGCTTAGCAGCCATTGAATAATTGAAACGGCATATCGAGCCCACGTGCGAAAAAGAAGATAGAAAATGTGGTTTCTATTGACGGAGAGATATCTTTGAAGAGGCCGATACGACGTAGTCGTGGCTTCGTGAAAAACCACTGAGATTTTACGAGGGAGAATTTTCATTATGCGCAAAACAGTGCAAAGGGTAGTCAAACCTATTGGCAGGAAGATTAAAAGGGGGAAACTTGAGAAAGGTAGAAGTAGGTGGAAGAAGAAGAAGAAGAGCGGAGGATGACGAGCTCCGTGGGGTAATTATGATTCGAATTAACCCAGTTTCTTTAACCGGGGTTACGGTTATTAGGGCGTCCAACGGCCGACGTTAAACAACGCCGTCATTTTGTTTGCTGAAACAAAATTGGTTCCGGCGTCCAACCGGTACCATTTACAGGATAATTTAGCATTCTCACTGAAAGCCGACAATCATTAACAAAACCAGTAATTACCAGTGAGACTTGCATACCCTCTCTTCTTGATTGTTCCGCGCAAAACATTACCCCGTATAGCATGCATACATATATGTATGTATAGTTGTACATATTATGTAAAGACTATACGGAAAGAGAGTATTGCCAGTTAGATAATAATTATCTTTAGTAAATGGTTTTAGCTTATTTTAAAGCCACCGTTATGATTAATTACTATGAATGATTAACCTATAGGCAAACGCGTCATTATCGATCCCACTGTAGTTAAATGGAATCTCTTTGCCTTCATTGAAAAGCCGAATAATGGTTGGGGCTTGCGGAGCTCGCGAGGAGCTATGGGCTTTTTATCTTTTTATCTAAATCCCGTAAAATCATCGTGACGCGCTACAGGAAAGTTTCAATGTGAAACGCGAAATTTCGTGCAAACTTTAACGAAATACTGTGGTTGGAGAGTGGCAAGTGGTGGCAAGAGAGTGCAGCAGCTTAGAGTTCTGCCTGACGGCTAGTTGATGCTGGTACAAAAAGAGAGAGAGAGGGAGATAAAAAGAGTGTGTTTCACAACGTAACGTCACGTGTCTCTCTCTCCCTTTCTCTCTTATACACACACACTTTCTTACAGTTCTCTCCCTTCGTTCTCGTTTCCACTTTAGTCACTTCGATCCTCCAGGACTCTTGAACGAAGTCAGCTGGAAGTTTCGTAGCTCGGCGAAAATTTACTCGTAATACAAGGGAAGCGTCAACTTGCGGTAAACTGGGATCGGTGAGAGCGGGTAATTCCGTGTCGATAAAAATGTCGCGCCCGTTACCAGGATGAACGGAGGATGAGAAAGAGAAAGGAAGGAGAGAGAGGGAGAGAGAGAGAGAGAAATAGAGAGAGAAGCAGAAGTGACGAAATGGAAGAAAGTTGTAGCGCGAGAAGAAAAGTTGGCATGGAAAGTTTCTTTCGTAAAGAAAAGTTAGTCGTCATCTCTGGCGCAGCTTGCAGGAAAAGAACCTGATGGAATTCGCAGTTCGACACTGGTCCAGAGCGAAGCTGGCGAAAGAAGAAAAAGATAAAATAACAATGTTCGACACTTGAGCAACTACTTGAGGAAGCATACTAATATTTCAAGGAATCGGTAACATTCTAATTTTATGTCAAAAATATTTTTCAATTTGACTTAAAAATTTGTCTCATTGCATTTTCCCTACAGTATAAAAGTACTGTGAGCAAAATACTTATATGACCATTATGGGTATAATTTATGTCCATTTTTATTTCTATTTTAATAATTCCACATGGTTACTCAAGGTGTGTACGATAGTCGTATTAGAAATGTAAACGAGGTTGCTCGTAAAGGCGACGATGTTGGCTGCAAGGAGACGGTTTTATTGCGAAGCGACGTAGGTCGTCGCTAAACGTCGAAACCGCAGCCCCGCCATAATCACATATTCACTATTAGCCTGCGTTTGCTGCATTGTTGACAAACAACTAAGCTCGACTAGAAGCACCAGCTTAACCGTATTTCTCCGCGTAATAAGCTGCTTTTGCTGCTAAAGCTTCGCCGGGTGAAAAGAGCTGCGACGTTGCAGTATAGTGCAACCAGTCTGTTCTTATGCGGGCTTACCTACTAGCGATATACCAACCAGACTTCATCTAAGGGGTGTCTCACAGGTAGTACCCTGCGTACGTGGAAAAAAAAAAATTGTATGAAATTTTTGTTTATATCACAAGTGTCCAATTCTTTATTTAATATTTATTTAAAATAAATAGCCTGCAAGTGTTAAGCGAAAATTTGATTTGTTATTGACTAATAATATCATGACAGTATGATACACGTAATTATTTTCTATAATAAAAAAAAAAATGTAAGGAGAAAAAATGATTGGTTTAACATATCACACAAAATTCAAGGAAAATTCTGCATGTGTGCATGTACCATAAAAATCGTCCAATTTACAACGAGTGAGTGACGTAATATGTGGAAAGCAGCTTTCGTTGCGATTTCAACCCTCTGTGGGATAAGCTAGGGGAGGACGTGTGCCACTCGATATTTCGTGAAACGAAATGAGCGAGAAACTGTCGAAGGGAAGTGATGTGAGCGTTGGCTTTCCTCATTAGACAGGGTGAAAATTGCCGAGCTGGCATTGTGTAATCAAAAAGAAAAATAGGGGTAAGAACAAAGAGAATGCGTATCGGTATTGAAATATCGGTATGAGATAGTTTAGAAAAATAAAGTTGGAAAAAAGTTATAAAATTGAAGGCCCAAGAACGGGGGCTCCCGTTAAAAGGTTACGTCACTGCGGCCTAGTAAATAGCATTAGCAAGTCAACTAGCGCTTTACTCTCTGGGTACTTAGTTCTTGAGATTCGAGTTAATTTATACAAGTGGTACACAGTAATGCAGTTATACAGTTACCCTGTTATGCAGTTAGTTTTAGTTTCTGGCAGAGTGCTGTACGTTGGAGATGGTAACTTTATCAGAGACGGTAGAAGGAACCTGGTGCTACGCTGGCGTTCCTACTGGAGTTTGAAGAATGAGGTAAAAGCTTGTCTGACGTTTAAGCGAGATAGGGAAATGAATGGAGAAAAGGGGCCAGATGCTGTAACTCTGGAAGGGACGAATACCGCAAGGGACCAAAGGCGAAAGTAACGAGCGTAAAGTAAAGCCTGTTCACATCCGTACTTAACCGTTTAGTCCACTCGTTAATTGTCAGGGTTCTGCATTAGGCGGCCTTATATAGGGGTGGAATTTGAAATTAACCCTGGCTCAACGATATTCATTCGAAAGTTGCGTTCATTTACATTAACGAGTAGCCCGTTTGCCTCGTCACCCTAGTGGCACATTCTTCATGCCCCTGGCCTCTTTTTTTTCTGTTTTCTTTTTCTTCCATCTTCTTTCCTCTGGGCTCCACTCCATTCGACCTCGATCTATCCTGCAGGGAGGACGATTGGCGGTCTGAGGTCAGAGGGTGTTAGGCGGTAGACGGCGTACCAATGTACAAGTAAGAGTAGAAGAATGGGGGTGCGCTTAGAGAGTTGGATGCGGTGATTATCGGCCCGTGGAGAGTGGGAGGGTTGCGCTGGAAGGAGGGTCGTAGAGCACCGGCGCTGCAAATGGAGGACATAATAAATTCAAGGGGGATCGAAACACCCCATAATCACGAAAGGGTTGTCCATTGTTATCGGAGCAACAATTGCGTCCATTGGGGGTGGGAAGGGTGGCTTGGGAGAGTGCGATGAAATCACGCGGAAAACACACGCGACACACTTTAAATGTCGCATTCGCCAGCCGGCTGAAACTCCTATTGATTCACCCCTGTCGATTCACTTGGCTCTTTCCAGCCTGACCTAACCCACCCTTACAGCCTTGACGAAACAATGACATTATTAGGGAGCGCAAAAGGAGGGGCGGTGATATTATTTTTTCGATCCTACCGAATATTACTGAAATATTCATTCTGGCGGAAACTGGCGAGGACCTTCCAGCGAGGTTGAAACCTGATTCCACCCCTTGTATTCCAGCGTCACTGCCGCTTCGTAGAATAATGCTAACGACTTTGTTAATTATTATTCCCGATAAAATCGTCGGTGGGCGGGGTTGAAGGGGGGGGGGGGGTAGGGCGGGGAGGGAAACTTTGATGTTAGCCGACACCACTTCTCCTCTCGACGTCTTATTTTCCACCCTCTACCCCTCGTTCTCACCTACCTACCCCTATATCCTACATCGCTGACCCAAACCACCCTTAACTCACGTTCTTTCTGATTGGCACTTGGAACCACCACCTTTGTCGCCACTTTGCTTCCTGCGCGCTTCAATCCTCCCTTACCGCTTTTGTAATCCAGTCTTGATTAATTGCCATTTTAATTGTTTCACCTATATAGGCGACCCGCTTATTTCCATAGTGTCGGCTTTCCCATCTACTAAACCTGTAAGTCGAGCATGTAGCAAGCAAATCCCGGTGACACGAGTCCCGCACACGAAGTGCTACGTACTGACGGGTCGGGCACGAACAGTGCCACGCACGCACCCACGCAATTTCCTCCCTTGTGTATACATAATTGTCCGAACGCATCGACATAATAAAAACCTTACCTACTTTATGCGTAGATATATTAGCCAGAATAAGATAAGTATTTATTTTGCTTGTAAGGGTTGCCCATGAAATTATACACGATATCAAATGTAAGCACGTCCATCCAACAGCGAGTATTTCAACGCCCAAATATTGACTGATCCAAATAAATGAGAATCTTAATTAAATATACCAGCACCGGAAGTCGCTCATTTACTATTCTCAATTTTATTGAATTTACACTCGAGAATTAAAAACTCTTCCCGTTATACGTTAATAATTAAATTATCGTTACAGATTCAAATTTTAGAAGGCTGGTGGCGAAGTTAAGTAACCGGGTAACCAGTATCCCTCTCTTCCGGTAAATCCCTCGAAAAGAGAAAGTGAAAAATAAATGTCTTATTCCGAGCACGAGCGCCTCCTTCTTTCTAGTGTCGTCATCCTAAAGGAATAAAGAGATAATGTAATGAATATTACCATGATAAAAGAGTATCGCGATGAATACAAAACATAATATAATAATCCGTCTAATGAAAATTCTTACGTATTTCTTAATAACGCGAGTAACGATAAAACAAAGCTAACAATTAGAGAGTACAAGACGGAATAGTAATATACTCAGAAAAGCGAATTCAGCAAAATAAATATAATTACAAAGCACCGGAGCGCCGTTTGTCCACGGGGAGACTCCATTTCCGAAATTTATTATGCATCCCCCTTGGGGTGATGTCTCGCTAAGTAGCCTCTGAGTTTTATTCCGATCCAAGTTTCCTGGAATTCCCATCCCATCGCTATCCCGTTCCATTTCCACGTGGTGGAACTTATCCTGCAGGAAGTATTGTTCAAGCGCCTGGAAAGGTGCAACGAAACGTGTTGAAATAAAAGAAGAAACGATGAAATTGATATTTCCTTTATTTCCGATAGGCGAAGCTGGTATCGGAATCATAAAATATATCTCAATTCGCTTCGATATTTAAAGAATCAATTGCGACCGTCCAGGGAAATTCTCATATCTTCGATGAAATTTCTTGCTAATAAAGAACAATGCAATCTAGACATTCTGGATAACTCTGAGTCTATATGAATATAGAATAGGCTAGGGTATCAATGAAAGATTAAACAAGGAAATGTTAATATACATAAAATCCCAATGACAATGTACCAGACGTATAATGAGGGGTTGTGGGTGAGTGTATAGAGCATCAGCGGCACAGGATAGCGAATCATCCCTAATCCGCAAGAAAAGCAAAAGGACAAAGCCTTGGCCAAACAGAGCGCATACATTGTTTCTCGTTTCCATTGTAAACCGTGAAACCGGCGGAGCGTGCCAATATTACGGCTTGTTCCGTGCATCCACATGCAGCCCTTCTCGCGCTCGACTGAATCACACCTAACAACTCGGTAACAAGCTCCGGTCTCCTATCTTCTAGAATCTTCCAGGAAGTTCGACCTTAATAATCGCCAAACGATATTCGGTGCACACCCTAATGCTTTGTATGTAAAATAATTAACCGCAAAGGTCAGGAGTCATCGAATGACCTAGTTACAAAAAGTTACCCACGATCCCATGGTCAGTGTTCTCTGTGGTAACGAGAGAAAGGGTAATAGAGGGTTTAAGAAATGGTGTCAAAGGGCACGTGGCGGGTGTACCAGGGCTCTAGTTAGCTGTTTCTAAGGTGGGCGTGAACAGAGGTTAGAAAGGGGAAGAACTTGATGTATTTATTTTCTCATCCTATGAACATCCCTCTTCCAGGAGGGTGCCTAAATCGGTCCGGTGGACGTAGCGCTGTCTTACTACCCTCGTTTATTCTGAACGGCGAATGTAAAGTGCGTCGCAGTATTAATTCGAAGGGTAGAGGATATTCGTCTGGGCTCGGTATTAAATCAAGGCATTACAACGATTAACCCCGACTGAGGCTAAGTTATAGTTTGCGCCGTGTATGCTAGCCGGATTCAGTGCCAGGGCGGAACACCCGCAGGGCAGCCAGAACTGCCACAGGGACGCCGCAGGGCCGCAACACCGCAGTACTCTTACTCTTCTTCCTGGTAGCAGTGGTGCTGGTGGTGATGGTGGTGGTGGTGGTGTTGGTGTCCCCGTCCCTACAGGATACCTACTCCCCACTGCGGTCAGGATATAGAATCCTGCGGGTTCCACGCGTCCCCAACCTCCCTCGTGCATTCATCCTTTTCGTTATTTCTTTATATTCCTTTTATTCCTTTCTTTCCGTAACACGATGAACATTTTTTTCTCGCTTTTTCATCCACTGAAATTCTTTCGTTCCTCTTTTTTTTTTACTGTTGAAAATTTACGGTGAAATATGCGACCCATTTTTTTTCTGGAGCGGAAAGTGGGAGACACATAGGCACGTGTCTTCGACTGAACTGATTGTTATGATTTTGAGAGTAATACATTTTAATATATATATTTTTAGTCGAGGTCTATCGAAATCAGAATTAGAATTAAAGTCTGGGTAAGCTGGTAGCTCAAAGATTTAGTCTTTATCACGAAGTTCCTATCCTATCTAAAATATATTATTTCGAATAATTGATAGAAATAAGGCAGAATTTCATGAAAGGAAGAGTAGAAAAAAGAAATGGGTCTGACAGAAGAGCGATCGATGACCGAATATTCCTATGGGATTTTATTTCCACCGATAGGGGATAATTCGATTTGGTACTACCTCCGGGCGTCTCTTTATTTAGTGAATCTCGCGATTGCGGCTCGACCGAACGAATATCGTTCAGCCATTTCTTATTGAACGTCCACGAACAAGACACTCACAACTTTCTCCATAAAATCACTCAAGCGAGATTCTCCCCGGTTTACCGAAGGAACTTGAGGATTAAATTAATTTACCAAAGGGAATAAACCACCCTTAATACAGCCCTTATAGCTATACCATCACTACCATCATAACTATTGCCATGAGAATTCCAAGAAAAAAATTCGTTGTATGGTCTCCTGGTAAAGGCAAGTGAGCAAATGATGCAAAGAACGAAAAAAAAAAGAAGAGAGAGAAAGAGAAGAGCTTGAATATAATGGATGTGGCTTTGGTGAGAAAGGGTCAAAGAGAAAGGAGAAAGAGAGAGATATGAAAAAGGTGAAAAAGGAGACTAAAAGGCAAAGCGTCAGTATGTAGTAGGTGGACGTTTGCTGAATTAGGGAAAACTGCGAGAACCCGACTAGCACCCTCCAATTTCCTCCTTTCACGTTTCCACATTCTGTCCTCGTAGGACGATGCTAACACTGACACACCACTACGAAATACCACAATACACCGAATATACATTGGTATTCGGTCCCCGGTAATTGGAAGCTTAGCGGTCCAGTCTCTGTCTTCTCGTGGGCTCTCCGTACCCACTACGCAATAATTTAAGCCGAACTTCGGAGAATAAATGCGAAAACACCAGCAAGAGACTCGCAATTGCTGCTGGTACCACTGGTACCACGGATACCAGTAGTTGGTAGCAGTGGTAGCATTGCTGGCACGGCCAAGCGCTTGCAATATAGTGCAACCACTTGAATTCATGGACCAATTCTCAGTTTTCATAAATATTCTGCTGCGTCCAGAAAATTGTATTATATTTCGTGTATTAGAAAGATATTTCTAGCTGTGCCTAATGCACTGTCAATACAGACAGATACTGGATGCATATATGGAATTTTGAAACTACATTCTTTTACCGGTAGTAGGTACAATATTTCTACTATAGACTTCAGATTCTTTTTACAAGACAAAAGTCAATTTCCTGAGACAACGTTTCACTTTGTGTCATTTTCTGATTTTTCCTTTGTATCATACATCTTTTATCTTCTGTTTTGTTCCTCGAGTCTGCTTGCTCTGCGTCCTTCTGTTTATCTCAGCTCCCTCTGAGACCTCTGAAGCAACTTCAAGGTGGATCGAAAAGGCGCATCCTAATTTTTATTTTTCTTATAGAACGTCTATCTAGTCGTCGAGACAAGACGTCGTTTTTGTCGTTGAAATAGAGGTCGTCTGTTGATGAAGTTAAATAAAGGTTAATAAATACGAAAGGACCCAGCAGTCGAAAGGGAGCAGCAGCCTATAAGGAGCACCCTTATAAGAGCCCAAGGCCTTAAGCAATCGTGAGCTCACCATCCTGACAGCATGGACGTTGGCCGAAACGAAAAATTCCGAATAAAAGACGTTCTTGGGAAATCTTACCGGGGCCGAATTCAATTGCCTTCCGCTTGTAGTCCCGCAGCTACAACCCTCTGCAAAGGGGAAAATGCGATCTGCCCCCGAGAGAAGGGATGAAATTGTGCCTAGGTCGAACCTACCGAGAGAAGGAGAGCCAAAAAATGAGAGAGACAGAGAGAATCAGTCGGTCGCGAATTAGACCTTGACCGGGAAAATGAACGGGATAGCCCGAAGCCCTGTTTTTACCGAAGCGTCTAAGCCGTAGGGGTTTAACGGAATTGGTAAGGGATGAGAGAGAAATTTAGAAAAAGAATGAAGGAATCGGTGACTGGAAATTGGGAAACAGAAGGAAAAGAGATAAAGAGAGAGAGAAAGAGAGTCCAAGAGAGAAAAAGAAAGATAGCGAGAGGGACCTTGACAAATTCGAAAGGGCAGCTGGTATTATTTTTCTACCGGCACTTTTCGGCCGCCTCGAACGAAATTTTCCCCTGCAATGGAATTCTATTAGTCATCCGGCCTAGTGAACTTCTGGGACGTTACTGTCAGGCCGTGTAGGAGCTGGACCAGGTTAAATGTTGAAGGGCCTGCTTTCCTGGAAAATTTACGCTGTCCCGGATGTGGAACGACTCGACGTCCTGACAGCTCGAATTTTCTTTCTTTCTTTTTTTCTTTCTGATATACGTGAGAATTTTTTACTGCGCCCTTCTATGCCTCTTGGGAGGTTCGAAATCGGATCCTCGGTCTTGCAAGGGCGGATGTTGAAAGAACAGAAGGTTTTGAGCCAGACCCTACGTGGCAGGAACAGTTCCGGAAATATATGTGGAAGCCTTCTAGTCCGGT
The DNA here is from genome assembly GCA_030142285.1 of Calameuta idolon. Classification (NCBI taxonomy): domain Eukaryota; kingdom Metazoa; phylum Arthropoda; class Insecta; order Hymenoptera; family Cephidae; genus Calameuta; species Calameuta idolon. Next base: position 1,494,135 of record JARQSV010000332.1, on the reverse strand, counting down.
AGACATTTCGAGGACCTTAAACGACAATAGACTCGTTCACTGAGTCGAGGGCTGCTCACTGCCCAGAAGTAAGGGTAGGTTCTTGTTTAAGAGCTCGGACCTAACTCTCCCCATGCATCCCATTCCTGGAATTTTATCTTCTCGTTACCCATACTCTATAACATCGGGCCAAAAACGCTATAGCTCTCTCAGTCATTTCCTGCCGCTTTCTATCCTGCGTAATGGCGGTACCTAAACTACGTAGCTAGTAAACCATGCAACGGATGCTGGGGCTACCTCTTATCGTTACGCTGATATCTACGATTACCCCGCGACGAACTTTGCCCAAAATTACCCCCGTGCCGTGAACAGTTTACCGCCCCTCCACCACCATCACACTACTTTCAGGACGAAGAACTCCGAATTAGGAGCCATGCCTGTTCGTCGTCCTGAAAAAAAACTACCCCTCGAGAAAATAAGGGTAGGTCTCTGGTTACAAAAAATTTATTTCAATAAAAGACCAGGGATTTGCATCGTAAGATATTTCGCGAAGATTTACACACGAATCTGATTTATCCGATTTTTTGCCATTAAATAATCTCGATTGGGGTTATCCAGGTAAAAAAAAAAGTTAAACGAAGCAAGAGAAAGAAAAAGAATAATTTCGAGGCGTGTCCAAGCAATAGCCATGCTTCGTTAGTGCTCGTTAGTACAAGAACATAAATACATTTCCAGAAAGAGCCATTTCATTAAGGGTCTCACGACTGAAATTAACCCTCGACCTCGGCCACACGTCAATCTCACTTAGGGACGTTTCGTGCAAGCTATAACAGAGGGAGAAAGATGGAGAAAGAGGAAGAGAGATAAAGTAACAAGAGGAAGTTGCAGTTATGACTAGTTGCATTAACCAACCCCCTCTGTCCGCTTGACTATTTGACTGTTTACTCAAACAATCTCATCCCCAAATCAAACTAAAGAAAACCTGAGGGACACCTTCGGCGAATTCCATTTTAAGAATTCATCAGACACGTGTTCGTCCACCGTTGGTATTAATATGACATCCTGATACGTGCACAAAAATGGGGCAAGGGGTGCAAGAAGCGGAGGGTAAGGACGAGACCATGTCGGTAGGTGGGTGGAAAGTGGTACTTTCGAAATGTCAGCTGTCCAGGAAAGTGCCACGTTGAATCACCTTGGGGAGTAAATATCTCTGCGTGGGACCAGACACGCGAGGACTCTTTGCACCCTGATGTTACGACAGAGCCAACTCCCTCCGTTCTTTCGACTCTACCTGCTCTTTCGCTTCCACCAATGCAGAGTATTACCAACAAACAAAATAGTAGCAGAATGGCTTATTTCGCGGATACCGCTGTTACGTGGCCAATTATCGAAGTGGAGTTTTTACGTTAATCGGACATGTCGCTCTGAAAAAAATGCTTCCGCGTATATTCGTAGAGGAACCCTTTCTATTTCCAATTGTCACCCTGCGGCTGAGTGTCAGGATTTAAAATACCTTTGAAAATCATCAAGCTTTACTGGAAAATGAAAAACGATCAACACTAACTGTACATCCCTCTCTGGGGTTTACACTATTTTTCTTTCATCTCCATAGCTCTTCTCTACCCACCCGCAATCTCCCTTGTATTCACCCTTTGTACATCCAATGCAATTTCATGAGATATATCGGAGGGAGTAAATTAGTACAGCATGAAAGCATCGAAGTACAAAAACTCATTTCCAATGTACACGGACGTATACATATATATTCGTATACCCGAGTAAGGGTTGAAGAGAGTAAATTCGTAGAGATAGAGAAAAAGAGCCACGTGAGAAATTCTCAGGTTATTTGTCCGTTCTGAAGGAACGCCAAGTGCAGGGGGTAAATTTTGAGAGAGGGATGTAATGTTCAAATCGACGATGAGTCTGGTAGCCGGGGGTGTCCGTGCGTATTTCAAGGGCAAACACTCTGAGGCTACTTTCGAGCAATTTGATTGATGTGCCTCGATCGGGCCCGAGTCCTTGGTAATGGAGTAACGCGATAGCACTCTCGAGTGGGCCATGATTCATGAAGCGGTGGTAGAGGGCGTGAAACGATGCCGATGCTGGCGCCGACGCCAGAGCCAGGGAATGCAAATAGCATCCCTGGCACACTTGTCGAAAGGGAGAGCAAGGGATGTGCGGGAGTGGTGTACGCGGCAGACGGCAGCCAAGTATAAGGGTGGACTATCGAGCCAACAGGGATGGGCCGTCGAACGAGGGATGAAACGATGCCGATGTCGAATATCCACAAATATAGTGCCCAGGCTTACGTAGAGGGCGCCACGGGCGGAGTCCTTGTGCAGGAGGACAGGGATGCCTTTGGACAGCACGCTAAAAGCCACCCCCACCCTCTTCGAGGACTGACGGGGTTCGAGCCCAGAAAATATTTCAGGGCAAAACTCGTTCGACCAGCCGTAAAAAGACCCTGGACCAATGGAAAGTAGCCACAGGTGTATACGTGTATTCGTCTATACGTATAAATCTTTATAAGAGTTTTCATCCTCAATTGATGCCGGCGCACATTTACGAAAATGAAGTAGGTATGGGTGAACGTGGAGGCGATGGTATCCCGAAAGAGGGATGATTTTTTTTCAAGGAATGATCCCTGCAAGTCGCAAGATGCAAATGGCCGATAAACCATATTCCATCCCTTGCGGCTTATATGCTGTTTCAGTTTATATATAACGTATGCATAAAACGCACCACCACTATTACCTTCAGGACACGAGGATCCTTTTACTAGGTTCAGTACGATACTTGCACCCTTACTCCGACCACCCCTCTGGTGCTCCTTGAAGTCTTCATGGAAGATCGAAGTGTCGCTCTTCCTTCTGCTTGCGCGAGGGAGCAAAGGAGATGAAGTAAAAAAAAGATGTGAAAAGACGTAACGTACTTCTAGAGGTTATATAGAACTGAGTCTGGGCTGCAAAAGCATGCAGACCGTAAATAGAAAAAGAGAAACGAGTGGTGAGTAGCGGGAGGGAGACAGAAAGAGAGGGGGGCGGGACGGAGAAAGAGAATAGCGATTCCTGGTTTTTGGGGGAAAACTCGCCTATTCCGCAGTCAACTTTTTATGCGGGAAACAAAGAGAACGGAAACGAGGTGACTGTCGGATGGAAATAAAATACTTGAATTCTGTGCAAAAGTGGGAACGTGGCAGGGGTGGGACTGACTGGAAACTGCCACTTTAGAGTGTTGGAGAACTCTGGAGTCACAGAACTGGTTCATGATGTTGCTGGTGATGCTAGGTGCTGCTGCTGCTGCTGGTTTTGAAGGTAAGTGATGAATACAGTGAAGGTTAGCAAAGAGGGGTCGGAGAGTATGAGGAGGAGGGTTGAGAAGAGAAGACAGAAGAGGAGAAACGAAAGAGTGACGTAAAATAGGTGGGATGATCAAAGCGCTTAGGCACTTGGCTCACCTGTGGTTGAGCATCCGCAGCTGAATAATGTATAAATGGTGTAACACAAAACTCAACTCGTACACTCGAAAACCTTCCCCTCTATAATTTCATAGGCGTCGGATAAGCCATATCCATCAGACCCCAACAGAGTCACCCGCAAATTAGTCAACTCCGCCAGCCAACCGGTAATTAGCGCTAATGTATCCTTTTTACTTGGTAATTCAAGCGTGTAAAATTTCGCATTCGTATCTGAATCAAAACTTTAATTACCATTAGCTTCGGTTATTATCGTCATACCGTTTTCTGGCGCATCATGCTGTTGCAATTGTCATATTTCATCGGAAAATAAGAAAAAATTTGTTGGATCTTGTAATTTCCTTTATCATCGTCACATTACGAAATTATCCTCGAAGTGTGAGAAATTTAATTTAATTTTCTTTAACACAGTAAAAATTTTGTGTTTCCTTTTTTAGTTCAGAATTATTACTCCATTTCCTTTTTCCATTTAGCCAATCAAACGATGTTGCTCGAGAGAATGGCCGTGGATATTAACGGCGTAGCAAGCAGTTTAGTGGTTTTAGTGTTTCAGAGGATCTTAGCTGTATATACAGCAAAGCTCGAAACGGTTTCGACAGTAAACTCAGAGGCTTAACTCGAAATGTCTTAATGGCCTAATCGCTAAGTAGTATGTATATATATATATATATTCATTTATATACAGTCCTACAAATATACATATAGAAGTATACGAATCACTTAATGCCAAAGACATCTTAAGTGGTTTAATTAAAACGCACTGCCAGATAATAAGGGAGTCAAGTTCTTTCTAACATAGTCAGACAAGTGGGCAGAGAGAGAGAGAGAGAGAGAGAGAGAGAGAGAGAGAGAGAGAGAGAGAGATAAATCTACAGATCCCATTTCTCAATTCTCCCAACTCTGAAGAATAAACCATTGAAATACCTTCACGTTCACTTTTGCGTGAATGGAATAGAGGATCAAAATACTCAAATGGAGGATTAGTAATATATAGCAATAATAAATAACATATTTACTGGGTTTCTAGAAATCTCGAGAAAAAATATCGATTATTGGAATAAAATGAATGTTCCTATCCGTACGTTAACCCTATTCGAACCAATTTTTCCGATATGTCCAGACTTTCTTTACCCATACGTTTTCTAAGCTTCTCCGTATCATTCAGTTTCTTTCGTATCCTAACCTTACTAACAGACTACCACGCAATCACCACCATTTCCGTTCCCCATAAGCTCTGGTTAATTGAAAAGACCCCGTACACCGTAAGCTCCGGTTAATTGGAAAGTAAAGCTTCGGTCGCTATCTTGAAAGATAGAGTAGAGACTTCGATTCGAGTCGAACAAGTCTCCAAATTTGATATGTGTAGTCAAAAGAAAAACCAAGACAAAATCCTATGGGTCAATACCACAATTAATCGAGGAATTTATAGAAAATGAGAAAATCACAAAGTTCTGTTATACATACACATACATATATATGTGTACATAATGGTAACTGGTATAAATTTAACGTACTTAATAAAACTGACCTGAAACGTTATTCATTATAAGAAATCTGTCCTTTTCCATAAAGAGTATACTCTATGGTATCGCACGTCCCACACGTGTTTCTATAATTCTACTGAGCTGGTATATACGAATACAAGTTACTGCGTAACTTTGCGGTTAATCTTGCAGGGCTTGTGTCAAGGCGATCGTTGCAAGGTGTACCGGCCGTACGTGAGTATATGCAAATATTTAATTAAAGCAAGAGCACATATGCTCTGGCCGCGGGGACGTTGCGAGTTGCCACTGGACAACGTTACCGCTCAGACTAACTCTCGAAGGGTTGGGTCGCCACTGTAAATATATGATTATGCATGAGCTTCGGTGCTGAGTGCACTTTCACATTCCCATACGGACGCCATATTACCTACCTATATCTATTATGGACTAACGTGCGCTCATAGAGACGAATGGATGCATAGAGGAACGTTATGACGTTGGTATACGGTACGACTGCAATAAATTATGTCAATTGCATTAGAGTCCAAACAGAAGTAACATCAGATGAATCCTACTAATTAATTCTTTTAATCGATCATTAGCATGACGTAAATTAATATTTTTTATGAAAACGAATTAACGTTATTTTCGAGATTTATTAAGTACACGACGTGTGAACGATGCTATCGCGTCTTTTAAACGGACGATTTATAGTGTAACGAGACTGTTAAGAGAGAAGAGCTGATAAAATAATTTTTGTCGAATTTCGAGGAAACGAGTAAAACTGGAATCTTGTGTCGTGCACATGTGCATACTTGGGTTATTTTATATGCATTTTAATTAATTCCACGCTGGAAAGGCAGTGAGCAGCAACATCGCTATGGACCACCCACTTTATAGCGTATTGTTCTCTCTCTCTCTCTCTCTCTCTCTCTCTCTCTCTCTCTCTCTCTCTCTCTCTCTCTCTCTCTCTCTCTCGCACTCCTCTCTTAACCTCCATCCCTCTCTTAACCAGACAGCCAGCCATTTGCGGTATACATCTGTTTCTACGTCCTCGTCTCCTTTGCCACTCTGATTTATAGTCTGTGCTTTTAACTGCTGGGAATAGCAACGGCATTGCTGGCTACCAACATTGCTACCTCGGCTATGGCCATTTCTCCTAGCCAGCCGATGCCTCTACTGGGTCGCATCGGTGCTCTTGCTGATGCTGCTCGTATACCAGACGTGCCATTAATGCTGTCTGAACGTGAGGGGCTCTTGTTATACCAGTGACTTTTATTTCGGGCAAATTAACCGTATCATTTTATTCCCAGCGATTTCTCGGATGCCCTTCATAACGAGCACAGAGTATATCACACATATGTGCGAGAAGGGTATGTGCCGGTAGAGGAACTTTTGTGAAGCTTCACGTACGTCTACATCTCTCTTTAGATCTTACAACTTTTCTATCTGCCAGCAGATCACGTACCATGTTAGCTTTCCATGTTGGTGACTCCTCCTGTGAACTTTAACAAGATCCCTTTGAAGTTCTCCAGGAAAAGGATCGACCTGTCAAGGAACGAAATAATTGCTTGTAACGACTGCACTCAACTTCATGATCGGACCTTATTCCGTTATACGTCAGAAACTGATACTACCTAAGAGGAAGTAATTGATCGTTCTGATTGGCTGTTAGCTATTAGTTATTACCCTCGTAAAGCCTTTTATTTTTATACACAGGGCAAAAAAAAGCCATTAGCACTGGTACGGCCCTTGCGCAATTATGTTATTAGTTCCTCTAATGCGTTTGGGAGGATAATGGGAAAGGAGTCGTTAAAATTATTTTTACCACAGGAACGAGCAGCGTATCATTGGCTGATGTAGAAAGTGGCTGGTGGCAATAATTTATTTAGTTGGGCCTTAAGATTGCGACTAAGAATCTTTCAGAGTCAGGCAAATTAGGTGAAGTGACTCATTGTAAATGATGACGAGTAACTACACTGCCCGAAGAGTATCAAACCCTATTCGTGATCGTCCTGGTCCTCGTCATCGTTCCAGTCGCTCGTTCGGCTTGTTGAATATTCAGGACCAATATGTATCTACATAACTCCATCATGTCCGCGTGGTCGATCTGTATTCGAAATCGTGGTCCGGTTGCGGTCGCACGACATCTCGATAAGGGGTAGAGGCTGCCAGAGACTCTGAGGTAGTCCTATGTATTTGTATGGCGGAAGACAGTCCCTCGCTTGGAGCCTTATAAACGGATCAAGACGGTTCTCCTCTGTCTAATAGACAACGATGGTTCCATTGTTACATAAAGGATCTTTACAGACCTGAAATCGAGTTAGTTCAAAGTTCATCCAAAGGGAGACTAGGGTATAAGAAGGATCCCCGGCCTGAGCGGGTACCAAAGGTAGTACGTGGTAAGGGGTTACTAAGGTAAGCAGGAAGATAATCCCTAGTAGTGCGAGAGGGAGAGAAATAAAGAGAGAGGGGAAGCATTTTGGAATGGTGTCGGTATGGCACTAAGGTGTATGTGTCACCCGGTATGCGCGAGCTTCCTGGCATTCGAAATCCGACCATATCCTAGAGCTAGGAACGCAAGCCAAAACGAAGGATTGGCCTACCTCGTTGTAAGTCAAATAAATTTCCACTACCACGTGGAAATATTCTACAGGCAGGTGAATGCCTGAACAGGATCTGTACTCGAATAACTCCTCTCGCCATTCTCATTATTTCCATTCGCTTCCTAATTTCAACAATCAGAGTCTTTACTCCCTGTTCCTTGATTCACTTCTAACCCTTGAAACTTTACAGGAAATATACCCAGGGTCCAAAAGTTTTCTCATTGTAAATACGAAAGCGCTGCGCGTGAATTCAAAGTAGTTCAGGTGCTATGACAAGTATATATATATAGGGAGAGAGGGAGAGAGGGAGAGAAAGAGAGAAGGAACCAGTTCAAAATCAGGAGGTACGCAACCTACTCTTGATTTCACAATCAGAGACCAAGGATTCCCCCATTCTTATTATTACGAGGAGACGAAGATTCCTTAGACATGCTTGATATTTGAGACTTCCTGAAAGCCTATTTTACTGCTGGATATTAATTTGATATTTAATCTGGTTCTGTAACATACACGTTGGTATAATTAGTGGGAATCAATATTGCCGATAATTAAACCAAGGATCCTGAAATCACGTGGCTTTTGTATCGACATTTTGCTTTACAACGTGTCGATAGAATTCTTGTTAATAAGAAAAATTACAAGGGAGGGATAGGTGCTTGGAGGGTTCTCTTTAAAATCATAAAGCCTGTTCATTTTATCTTCGACTCTTCTCATACTCACTCTTGTTTCATAGAATTGAGGGAAACCAAATTTTAAGGAAGCTTTTACTAGCTGGAGGAGACCATTAAATAAGTTCCCTAGCTATGCAACCATGGTATAAGAACTTCCTTCCGCCTTCTCTAAAGTCTCCTGGATTTGGCTTCGCAGTAGGCAATTACCGGATATAGTAACTTCGAGATGTTCAGCCAAGTTTATTTACAACTACGACAACAAACGACTCTAGTCAAGTTTTCAGTAGAAAACTCAAGTCAACTTTGAATTCTCGACTACCTTTCGCGTAAAAATGTCTTAGAACACGTGTCCGTTAGAATACATGTTTTCGTTATAGATAGATATGTTAGTTTGCTATAAAAAGACATCATTGGGGACCGACGATTACGATATTTAACAATTATGAAAATTAAGTACGGCGCTAATCAACTTTTGCAGCAGATATACAGACAGATGGAAAATACAGTTGGAAAAGCCGAGTGTCCCGTGGCTTTAACTAATTTTATTCTTAGCAGAACCATTCGTTTCCCAAGGGAGTCGTTGTATTCGCTCTATCCCAGAGCAGCCAGAGCAGCGAAAGCAGCCAAAGCAGCCAGTGTTGGCTTGCCTGGGTGAAGGTAATTAATAACATTTTTCCTCGGTGAAAGCGGAGTTTTTCCATTTCCTCGTGGGGCGGCAGGCACCTCGCTCGTAAACCACGAGTCAACTCGAAGCTATCTCTCGTCTTGGACGTCTATGCGCGGCCTGGTATAAGTATCGCAAAACCGACGCCATTAATTTAAAATCCAAGTAAGTCACTTCTGCGAGGGACAGTGACTAATGACTCATAACTGGTGCACCAATTCGACCCACCCTTACTCATTCAAACTCACCCTCTATACTTCTTCGCTCTCGCTCTACACTGCTCCGGCAGTATCTATCCCTCTTCTGCGATCCACCAAGAAGACAAGTCGGGACAATCACCCTTCATGACTTGACGTCTCCCTCGGCCAGCCAATGGGGTGTCAGATTTACCATGCAGACTTTTGCCGCTTCGTGATTCATAAAGTTCTACTTTTCTCATCCCCTCTTTAACCATATAGTTTAAGGCCTGCCAACCTAACAGTCGTTTTACTTACCTATAGGTGCCAACGTAACGATACCCCTTCGTCTCACCCCTTGGACTACCTAATTGTACGAGGGCTTCTGAGTGACTGATTATTAGCGCGAATGGACTGTACGGTGCAGGAGGATGACTGATCTAAGAAAGTAAAACAAGGGTGAGAGACATCTCCGTGTCTAGTATCCTGGCCGACGAGGGGTGCAGAAGTGGTTATGGCAGGGAGAGGATAGAAGCCTTTCGAAACTTTTGAAATGTTTTCAGGCGCTAATTATACCTCCTCATTCGACAGAATAATTAGTTCTGTCGCGACTTAATTTAGCATATTAAACAACCAATTACCTTGCGACGAGTCGGGCTTCCTCGTTCTCCCCTTTTAACAGGTTTTCGTTGATAGTCATCATCTGTCATTCGTCCACTAATTTGTCTTTCATATACTTAATCAAATCAATTTTGGAAATTGCTCATTTTATCAAGCAATTTATTACTTCTCGTGTCATCCATTCGCTTTCCGTCGCGTCACAATACACTTTTTTCACCGAGCTGTTTTTAAATCATCTCGTTAGCCAAAATCAAGAATCATATATATTGCGAAATGACGGAAGACGGCGGAGCGAGGTGTGGATTCGAATTCAAGGAACAATGGCAACTTCATCGGAACTGACTGAGTGACTCTTCGCACTAGTGGCACACGAAGGTGGACGGAGGGGGGGGGGGGGTTAGAGGGAGGGGCTATTGCTGTCGTTACACTCTTGTAAACGTCTAGAGATGCTTCAAAAGGAAAGGTGGTTAATTCTCCGAGAGGGTTGTAAACCGGGACTTTCGACATGGCAGTAGCTGGTCCTGTTCTCATTGGCTGAACAGAGGATTAATAAACACATAAGACTCATTCGGAGGAGAAATATCTTCAGAGAGTAACGGTGGTATAAGTGGAGATGTTAAGGGTGAAAGGGCGGGCGGGAGGGGGGGAGTCGGCTAGAGGGTGAAAATTGAAGTAGACGAGAACGGAGGAGAGATGAAGAAAGCGGAAGAAGAGGAAAGGAGAGAGGAGGCTGGGAGAGTTGAAGCATCGTTAGTCGACCGCGCCAGCTATTCAACCCCGCGAAATAGTTTAGCCCCTAGTACCTGGGGAAGGAAGTGAGGTGAAGGGAAGGGGTGTCAACGAGCGACGTATTTAAGTATCAGAAGGCTCACGGGACTCACGAGACTCACGAGACTCAGAAGACTCCAGAAGGAGTCTCTGAGACTTCCCCGCAAATCCCGCAACTCGCTCGCGGGCTTGTTAATTGTCACGGAAAGTTCTCACCCTTGTTCCAACTTCCTCCAAGATTGCACCACAATATTACAAGCTTTGGATACGCTTCTTACGTAGGGGATTCATCTGCTCTTGTAGGTAGCTTCTTTATCGACTTTCTACCGCCCGCTTTGATTTTTTGTATTCTCCGGTCAGAGGAACTCAAAGGAAAATTGACTTTTTTGTGACTTGTTGGTTTTCTTCTTTACGTAATTTTTTTTATTAAAAATATTTTTTTTATACTGGATTTTTATTACTGATTTCTATTTTATTCGTATTTCTTTGAGAATGGAAATGAAAATGGGTTAAACGTAAGAGGGAAATGCTGTGTTGGCGGGTGAGGGAGACTATGGGAGAGTGAGCGACTTGGTAGGGGTGGTAATTGGTAGAAATCGAATAGGGGAGATAATTAATGTGAGTGGATACTCTGACTCTCCCTATCAACGTCTAGATAGCTGAGTCCTAATCGCAATATCGCATGAGGCAATAAACTGCTAGGCAATAAGTGTCAGAATGGCTGCGAAGAATGACTCAATTCGAAGAGCTTCTATTTAGTGAGCGTATCCCAGGCTAACGAGGAAAGCCACCCTCAGCTGGATGAGTCGAAGGCTGGAGAATTCAAGTCTAGAATCGTAAGGAGCACATAACGACATCAGTAAGCTACATCTGATGTTGTAAAATTTTTTTAATTGCAAAAAATAATTTTATCATTTACAACAAAAAAGCTATATCGAATATTTTGAATGTTTCCGAAATTTTCAACAAAAATGGGTATCGAAAAGGGTAAATTCATTTTCCAATTTGAAATTATAAAATGACGTTAATAGTGGCTACAAACGTATATTCCCGCTGCTTGAATCGAAGAGAATTTAAATGATACGCCCCATTATAATTCACTACGGGGCTTCAGTCTAACGGGGCTTTAATCAGATACGACGCAAAGAAGTTAAATGTCAAGGTGAGGATTTCCAGAATGCCAAATTCACTAGGGAATGACTAGATGGAGATATAGTCTACGATAACGGGAAGACTTGGAAACTCATTAAACAAAATTAATGTAAGGGTCGATCCGTTTAATCGGCAGCACTAGTGTCACGTAATTCAAGCACATCGTGAGATCAACATTAATTCCCGTTAAAAGGGTAAAAATGGTGACCTGATACCTGACGATCTATCAGGAATCTAATGCCGTAAACAGTAAGATGACATAAGCCCTTCTGCAATACAGCTATCTCTTATTCTTAAATTCCCAGTGATGCTAGCAGTAGCGCTAAAGTAGGTACTTCCGGTTACGCGATAAAAAACTGAAGAATAAAAAAACAATGACAAGTAGCTATTAAAAATTCTACTCGACAAGACTGCGTCCTGTATTTCCACCTTTGTTAAATAATTCCTCGAGGAAGAATAGCCCCTTATTTTCATTGTGATGGCGTCCCGACGCTTCCTAGACGGGGGAGATCGCGGACGCCGTGCTCCAAGGACGATTGCGGACCTGTTGAATTTTCGAGTAATGAATGACAACAGTTTTCTCTGGTTTCTATCTACAATTAGATAAATGTATCGGCAGTAGTGGTTTACTATATAAGTTATACGGTATTTGCCGTAGCGATAAAACGTTATCTATACGAACCAAAGTGGGAAATAATTTTGCAAGGTATTTAATGCCCGGAAAATGAATTCAGGGAAGAGAAGTTATTTCGAGTTTAATCATCGAAAATGGTAAAGTCAAAGCGAGTGCCAATTGAGAGTTTGATATTAGGAGCAATAAAGTCCAGGTGCTGAGTTTTTCATTCGAAGTTATTATATTCGCATGCAAATTGATTAGTTGAGAAAATCCAGGAAGTAAGATAGAAAGAGGACGGGACGAATGAAAGAGTAAAGGAAATATTGTGAGAGGATGGAATCAAGCTTGGTAATAAGTAATAAGGTCGAGGGATGAGCCAATGTCTGGCAGGAGGGTGCGTCTACCATTGCCAGAGACAGGCGACCCCCGATTGAGTTAATTTGTATTTAATTGAGAGGTGTCAGGAGGTTAGAAACACCCCAACAGACACACAAGAAATGGGGATGATGCTAAGGAAGGAGCAAGTCCTTACTTAGGTATGCGAATATCTATCCACGATTTGAGTCAATGGACCAGGTCGGAAATTTCGATTAGGTCCACGTGTTTGCGCTGACTTAACATCCCTTAGCCATTTCGATGCAACCTGGCGCAAAGGGACCCTCCTTCACTAGAGAGGATTCCCTGCTTCACCCTTGGTACTTAAAGGGGTGCATCAACGCGTCAAGTTGGCAGAGCTAAGTGCAGCGGCTAGTAACTGGGAATTGGTGGTTGGCACGATGGAGCTTTGTTTGGATGAAGTTAATTGAACGGAGCATAGATTGGTACTCAATATCGAAGTACAATATGATAACGGATAAGAGGGAAATCAGCGTCCTTATTGGTCAAGTGACCAACTACCGATACCGGAAACCAATCACCACTGATTACTCAGTTAACGAACTTCCGGGCTAATCAAGTTCGAAATATGCATAGAAGTATCAGTCGATTATGAGAGGTCGTATTATTGCTACCTCATAGATAATGGAAGTTAATAACTCGTCAGCGCTTATCTACTCTACAGTATGATGATCAAGCCATGAATATAATATCCGTACGAGCAACACGAAATTCATTACAGTACTGCCTATTACCTAATATCAAATACGAACCGCCGGTCATACCTAGCCACTATTAAACTAGTACATAGACCCTCATAATCAAGCCAGGACAAAAGGACACTTTTACCTCGATGACCCTAAAATCGAAATATTATCTAGCTCTTGTTCGATTGGCTCGAGGGTCGCGATGCCAATCTCGCGATAACTTTGTCAAATAGAATCCCCCCCCCAAAAACCTCAAGCAATCAGTTTCGTTTTCTCAGTGACCTTTTACTTCGACCTTTGACATTCAATCTTTTATCGATCTTTCATTCTCGATCATCCATCTTCTCCTCGTTAATCAATGTCACCTTGTCATAAATTTCTAACAAAAAAATAAACGCAAATTTTTTATACGCAAGAACACCGCGTGTCTTCTTTACACGGTTACGTGAAATCATCTCGATGATAGTACTGACTCACAGGATGTGACGAGATGACGGTCTGACGGAAGGACGACGAGGGTGCTATCGTCACCAACCTCCCCCCCCCCCCCCTCCCCCCATGAGCATGGTTCTGGTGATAGTGCGTCGTAATGGTATTGAGCAATGGCGTTGCTATCCAATATGATGGCAGTTCCCGTGGCGGTGGAGTCGAGTGGAGGACAATTAGGGCGGTTTCAGCGTCGCAGGAAGTGACGTCAGGTTGCCGTGTACCCTCGAGGCCATTGTTCCCGACACGTAACCTCCCCTCGTCCTCATCCTCTCGAACTGTCATCTCTTCGGTTTAACCAGGCTGACCTACAAAATGCACCAGCTTGTCAACCCTTGGCTCGACCCAACTGTTACACGACCAACTGCTGTTGCTCTAAGGAAACTGTTAGACCTATACCAAATTGTTTGAAACAATTCTTTTTTTTCTTTCCCTTATGACAACATAGAGGCACTTTGACAATTTTCTAGCCATTGCATAATAGTATTGTATTATTCTAGTTAACTTGCACAAGATAATATTGTTTGATATACTCTATTCGGTAGTATTATTTCAGTACAGTCTACTGAGAATATATACAGTGGCACATCATCGAGATAATCTTTCTCGTTAAGCGAAGGCTTCTCCGGGACGATTATAATTATTATATCTATATGGCTTCCTGGTCTGCTACGTATTTTACCCTTTTAATTAATTATTTTTTCGTGGGGTGATTTTTTTGGAATTTTTAAACCATTGCATTTTCAGCTTCGTCATTGCAGCCGTAGTAAAGACGTGAAGAATTTGGGATGAAAAAATTGATCATCGGCAGACCAATCTGTCTCCATCGCTATTTTTATTAAGGGTGGTTAGTGCCGTTTTGATGCTGTTTGAATAAATTTCGTATCAATCAAAATAAGCCTGACGCATGTACTAAGTAACTGTTACACGATTTCGTTGAAAATATAAATAATTCCAATAAGTATAGGATTTATACGTCATACAAAAAGTGCTGCTCTCGAGTATCATAAATGAAATTAAACATTTATTTTTAAAATAATTTATGAAACAGTCATTCAATGAGACACACATGATTTTCAATGACAGACGATTAAGTTTATGTTCATCCAACGCTTTGGATATAGTCCATGCAGGTATACTATATAAGGCACATACTATACAGGGTATTGACTATAGAATCAAAGGAAGGGCTGCTTTCCACCAATACTTAGTGATGATGCTGCGACAGCGTATTTTTATCGAGACCTAGGACCAACTCAAACACCTACCTTCTGCTTATGTAATATATAAGTCATATATACATGTTCTAGTACATAGCCAGAAAAGCGTTCGAGTATGAAACAGTAACGATTTGAGACCTTCCTTAAATTTATGTCTACCTAAAAATACTTAAAAAGATGCTGGATGCGAAGAAAACTGGACCTTTTTTTTAGGATGCAATCACATGAATTGCTGACTTCACAATCATCTTTATGTATGTACTGAAGAATTACATTGTACGCTTGTGTATATCTTTATGTTGTAACGCTTATCATTATGCTTGATTCGATTTACACCGTTACTTAGAAAAGTCATAATTCATAATTTTGTCACTGCAATATTTGTATCGGTACGTCCATCTTTCAATGTCTGTCGCATTTTGCTTCAGATTTGGCTTCGACGCTGACTCTTCTCTTAGTGCACCTTCTTCAATATTGAAAAACACTCTGCGACATGCTCGCCGGCACGTGTCTCATTATTGGTTAGCAAATATCATCCCTTGGTTTATTTCGAAATAATTCGGAATTTCAATTTCCATCGAAATCTTGATACAGCTACAGAAGCGTCTCGACGTCTAGCGTCGAGTTGTAGGAGCTTGGTGACCTGTATTAATTATGTCTTAGAATTTCGGATGGGCTTGAATTATTTAGTACTAGAATACTAAGGTATGAGGTCGCTTAGTGAACCAGTTAAAAGGAACGAGGGTGACACAGCATTTAATCCCGTTTTGGTATAAAGGATGACTAAGGGGTTGACGTAAGAGATGAGGACATCTGGAGACCCTCGTAAAATGTCTATCAAGGGATTTATTTTTGCTCTAGGTGTACAAGGGATGCTGCGTCTTCGTCTAGTGATTACCTAATTACGGTTATACGCTGTCGTCTTTTTGATCCGGTAGCAACTTTGCTCGGTCCATAAAATCTTAAATTTTTTATTTTCCTCTTTTTCACGGCTATTCTCTTGGATTACGATCAAGATAACAAGACTTCCTTCTCTTTCCAGATGACTGACATCAAGAGCCCTGGATTCTTTCTTCTTCCTGAAAGCGATCACAGTGGAATGGTCACGATTGGACAGTAGAGATTATAAAAGAAACACTGTGAGACCAAGTCCAAGAAAAATAGGTGCAATAAGATAAAGAGAAAAGAAGACCGAGCAAGGGCAGTAAAGTCTGCGGCAAGAGTTTGGAGCGACCACCTCGTTATCGCGAAGGACCACTCTACGACCACTCTCACCAGAGGGACTCGAGTAACTCAGACCTCTAAGGACTTTTGACCAGGTGAACTCTTCTGTCTTATATTTATCTTTACCAAGAGGGAGTGGGAATGCTTAAATATTTTTTTTTTTTTTAAGCGAGTCATTAAATTGAGATAATAACAAATTTTATCCAGTTGGAAAAGTCTTTACAGTCTGCGTGACATCAAGCTAATTACAAGGGGACGTTTGCCTGATGCCAAGAGCTAGACAAGATCTCGAAATTCTCATTATTTATTTGAACCTTCATCCTGCGACCACGACCATCGGCATGGCTGGGAACTTGGCTACCCTTCATCCACCCACCTCAGTTTATTAGTCTTCGACGTCTTCCGCTGAGTGAACCACAGGATCCCTGATATCCTGATAAACCTCTTAGTTCTACATTATTTAACCGCGAGGAAATATAATTTTGCAAACTTTTCGCTCAGAAATTATTTTCACACTCAACTTCAACTTTTCGTCTTTAGCTGTGTCGAACGAATGGCGAATAATTTCATAGTGTGTAAAGTAAAAAAAAATGATATAAAAATATGATATGACCCAGTATCGACGGTCGGTCAAAGATCCATCGGATACTCATTACTCGATAAAGCGAAAAAAAAATGATAAGATAAAGCTGCTACTCCGTGAGGAGAAAGGAACAATTTCGCGGAATTGAGAAGTTTTGTCGTTTTATCTTTTGTTTTCTTTTTCTTCTCTTCTTTTTTTTTTTTTTACTTTCCCTTTCCTTACTTCCTACGCCGTCTGAATCACAGCACACCCACGAAACCATCCACTATGGAATAACGCAAAACTTCCGAATGGAAATTCCATTGAATTCGAAACGAGGAAATTTTCCACGGCACTTCGTGCTCCTTCGGCTCGGCATCGATTCGTCCTTGTGGTCTAATCTGACTTTACAACTTGTACCTGAGACTTCGACCCTATAGCCTTCCCTTCCATACTAGGAAATCTGGACCTTAGAAAAGGGAATAATAAAAAATCTGTTCTGAGTAGTTATTGGCTCGAATAGGGACCTTTATCCCTCTATTGGATTCGATCCCGTTATCGGGAATCGGAAAGTAGGGCTTCTCCAACGCCACTATAACCTAGTCCTATAAAATCGCTATCTCAAAACTCCCTGGTATCGTTTATATGTACGCATAGTTCTATACATACATGTATATATATATATATATATAAACATATATAAACTGTATACTACATATATGATAGTACAGAATTGACCGCTACTACCCCTCCCCCCTCCCGATCCCCTCAACCACAAAATTGCCAGTCAGTGAATTTGAGTCGCGGCGAACTATTTTCAAAACCCAAGAGACCTCGGCCATTTTGCTGCCACTATCGTCACAGCGGATATTCTCACAGTTTGGGGATGCTGGACTTTCGTATCAAAAGTGATGAGATAAATACTCGTGATCCGATGACGACGAGTTAAAAACCTTCAAGTACGGCAATTTAATCGTTTCTCGCGCAGGGGTTGGTTGTGCGACGAAAAAAAAGGGAAATAGAAAAAATAAAATTGAGAAAAAGAGAAAGTACTTTACACTTTACTCTCGTAAACGTAACGAGACCCTCAGCATGCAATCTGCAACTGTTATAATAACGAGCTCTGCCACGTTGAGAAGACTATATATATAGGTATGTATGGTCAGAGCTGGGTTTTTCTCGTTTCCTCTCTCTCTCTCTCTCTCTCTCTCTCTCTCTCTCTCTCCCCCACACCCTCCTTCTCACCCTCTCTGACCCTTTTACGAAACTGTAAGATGCACTCCCGAATAATACTCATGACCATTTAGGGGTAGGGAATATGTGAACCAAGGTATCCTTAGCCAATTCCAGTGGCACATCAATGAAATTTAATCAAGGCAAAAGCATATAACCTTTTTCATTTTTTACCTCATTTTTAGTTCTTTTGAAATGTATGATTTCCTGAATTTCATCCTTCGTTAGTATTATTATTGTTTTAAAAATTCAAAGTATTAAGACAATTTATCTTTTTTTCCTTTTTTTTAAAGAAAAATTTTTTATTTATACTGTCCCGGTAAGGAACAACCTCTTTCATGTGTGGAGTGACGTAGCGAGGGGCATTTCTCTCCAGAATATCCCAGGGGATCGGAGGACTGGAAATTCGTCTCGTGAACGTGCACTTTTCCAGGAGAGAAGGACCGAGATACAGAGACAACGTGAAAGCAGGAGAAAAATGTAGGAAGTGGGGAATAAAGGGAGCGGGGAGGGTCGGGGTTGAAAAGTTAAGAAAATATAAGATGAGAACACGTTACTTCTTCGCATTGATAGATACAGCCAGATACTCCAGATAAAGTATCTCGTAAGATTCTTATTAATTACTTAACATTTGCCACGTGGCTCTGATCTCATAGAAAATTCGTTGGATCGGCAAATGTGCGATTCTGAAAAATCCGAGGCGTGGTTATACCTACCATCGAGATTGGTACATAAATCAGAGGATTCCCAGGCGCAGGGAAATTCTCGTAAAGTAGAGAAGGATAAAAAAAAGTAACTGTAGTAGGGTGACTCTGGTACGGAAGGAGGAGGGGTTTGAAAGCTCCGAATAACGAAATAGCCAGGCAATATTTTTGCATTGACTTTTTCTACCTTGAATCCAACTACGTACAACCAAAGGTAATAGAAGATAGAGATAGAGTGTGTGTGTGTGTGTGTGTGTGTTAGAGAGAGAGAGAGAGAGAAAAAGAATTTGTTGTCACTATTGCCCACGACGCCAGCTCAATACACCAAATGAAAATTTATCGATTGTCTGTTCAATTTAACCGAATTTAATTTAATTTCCTACCCTATGGTTGAACTTATAGGAGAAACAGTGAAACCTGAGATCGATTCTTTGCAAATTAGGTTGTAATCCTTGAAACGACTGATATCCTTTTTCATTATAATATATTTCGCTATGGCGATAAAAAGAAAAATATAAACGAATGAAAAAGTCTATATACATATACACCGTAATACGTCTGATATAAAAATGAAAAATATTGAAAATAGGTAAACGAAACCGATCAGATTTCAAATTGTGTGAACAGAGTATTTTTTAGGCATGTGTACATATAGGCATTTGGCTATGGGTATGTCTATAGGTTGTAGAATGTGATCGAGTACGATCCCTTGCATACAGACTCAAACTTTAACATTCACAGGACAGATCGTTCTGACGCGTGGAAATTAGCCCATCCATTTTCAATATTTATACAATTGTATAAATAAACCGGAATTTCGTTTATGTGATAATGAAAAAAAAAAAGTGAAAAAATACCGAAACACATTTATTCGCATTTTAGCCTCATATGAAATTGCCACCTATCAAATACCATGGGTGTTCATATAGTGTGTGTACAGCAGAAATTGCAGTAACAGCGGGTGCGGCTCGCTAATTATATAACATATCCAGTAATTCTCTAGAAATGGAGCATGAAATTTTCAAAAGCTTTCCTACTCTTTTCAGTATCACGAGTTTAACGCTAGATGGCAATCCTATTTCTAATCTTGTAAATTATACTGCGAAACATTCTTTCAGAAATTGACTGTACCATCGAGTACTATAATTACGTAATTTGTTTTACAGTGACATAACAGACAAGCACTCGTATTACTAAAGTCCTATGGAAAAGAGAGGAAAAAATGGAGAGAGAAGAAAAAACGTGAAACAGGTAAAAGGTGCTAAGGCGTGAAGCCATTGTAAAGTCAGGCGGCTAGGTGGAACTTGACTCTTACAGTAATAGCAGTGTTAAGCCCTCTACCGGGTGATCATAAAATAAAGCAGTAGCTTGGGCACCGTGGTTGGTAGGGCTAGGTGGCTAAATGTGTACTAGGGACCGACTGGAATATTTTCACGCAAGGGAGCCGAGGCTGTTATTAATAAATTAAAGTAAACCAAAGGGGCGAGATTGCGAAAATCTCCCCCCTCTAAAGCTAGGAATATACCCAGATGACTATTAAAGTCGCGCGAATTTATTCATCGACAGACACCTTCTACTGCTAAGGGATGACGAACCAACCCCTCAAAATCAATGTCCGGTATGGTCAGTCTGATCTAATAAGGGATGCTCTTCAAGCAGAATGCCGCATTACGTCAACCTGAAGGACTGCACCGGATTCCCTATGGAGCATTACGCATTTACGAATTCTACCACGTGCAACCCCCTGGGGAGGAACCACCCTTAGAATATCCACTAACATACGGTACTCCGTGATTCTCCGCAGCTTGTGATTTTCCAGGGAAAGAATACTCTCTGATATTCTCGGAATATCGACATGGACCCGCCCCAGGTACCTAGATAAAATAGTATCCAGATAAAATGTATTTCATCTAGATTCTGTAATTGAATTACGACTGGCTGGTCTCTTTTAGCGTTCTTCACCCTCCAGAATATTCGCGGATATTTCTACTCCTCTAATAGTCGTACAAGGATGCACCACCAATCTCCCATCCACCCATAATATATTTATTATCGGCAGAACCAATAGCACTGTTACGACTACCGACCAAGATAAACCAGCAGATTAATGGCGAAATGTGCAATTAAATGAAGTGTTCGCAAATCTTCAACGCTGTTTGTGATTTTCATGGCCGTCATTTTGGGATTGTTGGATTTGAAATCGACAGTAGCGAAATTACGAAATCAATGGCATTTAATGACAATTTGTAATTCAATAATTATAACGCCTTCTGTAATCTTTCAATTAAACACTTAGTCGGCTCAACTCTAAAATAAATATTAATAATTATCAGCCTGTCCAGAGGGTGGCGTAGGAGACGTCAAAAGCAAAAGGACGAACGAGGAGGATGGGAAATATTAATTTATGCGGCGCTTCAATAGACGCGCTATCCTACACAGGAATGAGGTTATTAAAAATACGAGGGTAATAAAAAAAAGTATTAAAAAAAGATACAGGTATAAACCCCAACAGAGGCTGGCAAATAGGAGTGCGACGGATACCCGAATATACTGTATAAATTGGAAAAGGTAGCCCACCATTTCGCAAAAAATTTGTTAACATTCGAATCGTGAGAAAGGGAAGCTCGTACCGGGAAGATGCAAAAATAGATGATAAATTCCAAGGGTAACCTGTAAAGATCTCGTAGATCAGCCCGATACGATTTTAACGTTACCGTACTGATCCTTTTGACTGAGGCCGAATCGGATATTGGAAAAGGTAGCAGCAAATAGGCTAACGTGTATACATGTAGCTGTACTATCCGAAATCCGTGGCCTTCTTTTCCATGATATTTATCTATTTTTATTAGGGAAAACAAATCCTTGCCGATCCCATCTTTGGTAACGGTTACGGTTACGGTAAATAAGACAAGAGGATCTACCGATATATTTATTTTCAGGATATCCAGATGCTGCGTGATATTTTTTTTATATTTTTTTTTCTCTCACTCTGTCGTCGAGTCACCGTCACGTTTACTCCGATCCCCATAGTAACGACAGAATCAACCCCCTCCGACCTATCCTGTAGAAATAAACACTCGGGAATAGGGCTTGCGGGGGGTTAAGGTCAGCTTAACAACGCCGCGCTGTTACGGCGGTTCTTAATTGCGGCTAGGAAACCGGGACAAACAATTTTGGTCGAAAATACGATTAGCCTAGTGTGGCAAACAACCCCCCACTGACATAACAAGCACAACCCTTTAGGGAACGGGTTCAGAAAGCTACAGTCACGCTAAAGTCCCTTTCAGAGATTACCTTTGGAATCCCAGTACCGCAGCCGCCTTTAGGCTACGATTGTACATATATAGTACTTCCACGTTCATTCCTTAGTCAATAATAATAATTTAGAACTCCGATCGATATCGATCCTTAATATTTACAATGTAGATATTAGCAATTTTTTTTTAGCAC
Organism: Calameuta idolon; assembly: GCA_030142285.1. NCBI lineage: Eukaryota > Metazoa > Arthropoda > Insecta > Hymenoptera > Cephidae > Calameuta > Calameuta idolon. The sequence continues at coordinate 1,471,962 of JARQSV010000332.1, read as the reverse complement.
AACTACATATGATTATTCTGGAACAGAAACTGCCTGTTGAAGTTAAGTGATACCCCTGTCACAGGGGTGGTTGATGTTTGCTGATTTGTACTGATTAGAGATAACGTAAATTATATTGATAGAGCCATGAAATGATTTCGGAGTCAGATCAGAGTCAAAGGATCATTGGGTCAGAGTTCGTAATCTAGAAGAAACTGACCCCCAGATCTTATCATGTTCCATAATTAGTTCACCCTCTTCGTCTTTTACATACTAACGCAGGCCCGGCTGACTACTAGCTATTAACTAGCAGCTAGCTGCTGGGAACCCGTACGTATATGGAAAAGGACGATATAACCAAGACTAAGGGTTACTTCACATCGAAACGAAGAGCTTACAGGGGATAATACTACTAGCGTCGGGCTGTTCGAATGGGGTTCTAGGGGTGGTCCAAGGTGTATAATCCTATTATTAGAGTTAGGGAGGAACTGGTAATCAAGGTGCTTCTCGAAGCTTAGTGGACTAAGCTAGACGTGTGCCATCCCCGTACCAACCCAGGGCTACCCCTGACTGAGGCAACCTTCGATTTGATTCGGTCTCACCTCTAAAAAGTCAACTAATTCTTATAACTTTGCCAATCGTTTTTTTATTCTTCGAATTGAAAGTGTGAATTAGTTTCATTGGCAATTATCAAAAGTGAAAATTAGACTCGTTACAGTCAGATTGTACATTAGGTATAATCTCTAACCCCGCGGTCAGAGGGCACTTGGCGAACGTGAAGGCTATTTATCTTCATTCAACCTCACGTGCCACATGGGGTGGCCACCCCTCATTATCACCTCGCCATATCCATCCTGATTAGACCTAAACATCCTGCTAGCAGCCAGCTATTCCTCTAACCCTTACACGGTATCTACGAACCGTATTTTCCCTATTCTGTGCTCCCTCAAAGCGCTACCCTCGTATGTCTTTAACGAGCTACTGACCTGACCTAACCTAACTCAAATGAAATCTAAGAAGTTGTTTCAATCCACCGGGGAAAAATCAGAATAATCCCGGCCGGTATTTAATATGGAAATATTAAAAAGTCCCTAGGGGTAGTTTCTCATGCGGCAGCCAGTCCAACCCGGCGAGGGAAGTCCGCTCGACTCTATAATTTGAGGGAGAACCGGCTTGAATCCCGTGCGATTCCATCGCTGCCTAAGTGACCTTAATCGAAACGTCGAAAGTCATTTGAGCTCTAATTTTAAGAAGTTGAAGAGCGAGCGTCAACCCCCAATGCTACTTTCATCCCCATGAAACTCGTTATAAGCCCTTCGGCCAAACGGAAATCAATTTTCGAAAACCAAACACTTTCCTTCTGATTCTTCCCGAATTTCGGTATGGTCTTATAATCTCAGAGTAAAGCTGCGTCCACGTCTCGTGTACATCTCATTTTTCTAACCCACCCTCTACCCTTTAAATTAAATCTCTCTCTCGCCCTTCAAGCCCACGTCCCTAGTAGAATATTTCCATCGGACAAATATTCATACAAAAATATAAAGGAGGGCTTACGGAGGATTGCGCAAGTAATTTGCAAAAAAAAGAAACCTTCCTTACCTTTTACCCCATCCAATTAGAGAGACCAGCATGTTTTGAGAAAATGTTACTTAAACACAGTATACTCTACGTTCACCTACTCACATGCACCTTCCTCAAGAAAGTTATAACGATATCCTTACTCGCCGCTACATTGGTCCGATAACGCAGCACGCAGTTTGAAAAATACAAGAAATTGTGAGTATGACGTCAGAGGGTGAAACGATATTATGGAAATAAAATTCTTTAAGAAGACCGAATAGTTACTAAGCTTTTTCATTCTTCAACCCACCCGACTTACTTTTCCGAACCCCGTAGAACTTACGCTCAAACTCAGAATTCAAACTTCTATGCGGTCACAATTTCCCGGGGTTTCTGACATCACTGCCTCTGGCACTTTGACTTCGCAGAACCTTTAGTCAAATATACATATACCTACACGGCTACCAACTGGCGGAACGTAAATGGCAATAAATAAATAAACTCATGGCAGTAAAGTATGAGAGAGATTTGTTCGATGCCAAATGGATATTCTGATTCTGTATCCTCCTGCAAAAAAAAAGGATGTCACGCGAAACAGTATCTGGAACTTTCTCGTTCTTTATACCGGATGATCGAATTCCCGAGGGAATTTTGGAATTTTCCATAAGTTTCGATTCAAATATCCCATCCGCATAACTATGCGTATGCTAGCAAGTTCTCGTATGCTAGCATACAGGAGTAGAGGCGAGAGTTAAAACGAATTCATATTCGAATTTATAAACCTAGTAAAGCTTACCGCTTTTACTAAATACCAGACTGCCTCCGGTTAAAGAATTTTCTATGAAGTAGGGTGGCTAAAATAAAATTCCATTTAACTGTATAGTCCGAGGGTGGCTTGAAAGTCGTTAAATGTTTTTCAGATCTTTTCGAAAACTCATTCGGGGTTAGCTTATCGTATGCCGACAGAAAACTACCCTTAGAGTATCTAAAATTTTTGCTCAGTAGACACGTGAGTATACTATATTGTGAGTATACTAAATTCGTATAAATTTTGGGGTATGATTAAGAATTGGATTTCAAGAATTTCACCAGAAGGGACTTTAACCTGATATATGCAATATTGAGAGAGGAAGAAGCATCGATCTAATTTGATCGAGCATCGAATTGGTTAATTTTATTTGATTTCTTCAATAGACTTCAGTTAAGCTCCTTATATACCACTTTATAAGTAGAGAAACTTTCTTAGACCAGGTATAAGTTTATGTTCTCCTTCCATAATCCGAAAGCCAAATTCCAAGCAATTCCTTTAATTCCATTAATTCCAGGAACCTTTCGGAAACACCCTGGAAGGCCTTTTACTCGATTGTTTATTAAAAATGTAGATTACGATTTGCATAGAATCGAGGGTCGTTGCCAGTTACCTTTCAATAGCGTTTTCCTTTCTTCAATAATTTATCCGATCCCAAGGACCCCGTGACACCCGTACTGGAAATAGAGTTAAACACAGACTAAAAGATCCTACCAGAAATGGGGTCACGTTTTATGCATAAATAATCAAAACTATAGGATCAAGTACCGAACACAATTCACCCAAATGAACCTAAACGTCAAGATCTCACTAAAAACGTCCCTTATAGATTCGCGTGATCCTCCCAACTTGTTACCCAACAACATTTTCATACAGTGGGATCTCATAAAATTTACACACTGATCAACTTCATCCCAAAAAATTGCTCAGAATATATATCACAGAGGGATGCAACTTTTATCACTATACAGTCTCTCAATCTCACTAGACGAACTGAATTTCCCAAAATCACAATTAACCCCAAAACATCTATCTATCAAAAATTCCATTAAACTCACCTAAAACAGATTTTTTTTTATTTTCAACTCGAAACACCATCGAGTAAGCAGTAATATAAAGTGACTAGACAGATGTCATCCCCAGGGTTACTTTATTAATATCCGAACCTTTTCCATCCCCATTTTTAGTTGACCGTTTATTAACTGGTTACGTGACAGCTCATCCTCTCTGCGTATGATAACGCGTTAGGGATAGGGACTGCCCCTGAATATACATAGATATAATACGAATAGCTGGTTGACCGAGCACGAATAACTAACTCAATTCCGCCCAGCGATAACGAGTTTTTCACGAACCCCACCTTTTCCACATACAACCACATTTGCTATATATACATATATATTTGCTATATAATTATATATTTTAAGAAGGGTAGTTTCCAGGACCTTTTGTTGTTGTATGGTAAAGAATTGGCAGTTACGAGGACACTTGGTGTTTAGCAGGACAGTCCTGATAAAATTTACATACTTAAGGTATACTGTCAGGGCCATAAAGCGGCACACACACCGAATTTTCAAAAAAAATTCTGATGCGTGACAGACGGAATTGTGATGGGCTAAGAAATGGCCACGACAGGTTAAAGTAGGTTAGAACTAGAGCCCCACATGTCCCAAGGTTTAGTTTTTTTTTTGTAAAAAAACATATTCGCTTGCCCTTGTGGACGCCGCACGTCCTCCTAACTACCCTTTGACAAGTTTATATATATATATGGGGGGGGGAACGTAGCGCATATAAGCAACACGCACCAGGTTTCCTCTTAGGGTCGACGTTTAACGTATGACAAAAGTCAAAAGGGACAATAATGGATCAAGTCTAAGACCCCAGAAAGTAGTTTGATAAATTGGCTTACTTAACCTTTCCAGCATAACCCAGCCTTATAGTGAAAAAAAATATGTTCTACATTGAACTTAGCAATATTTATTTGCTGTGATCTATGGAAACTATTTATTGGGATTTTCATTAATTTATGTCGAAAGCCAATGAAAGGGTCTGGCAACGCGTATAGGTATATTGATAATGGTTATGTTCTTGAATGATACTCGCATGGGTATCCAAGAGATGAGAGCGAAGGGATGAAGAAAGTATGTGTGGTCTTGGAAAACCCCGAAGAAAGTCTAATGCTGATACCCTGACTGAGTTTAGTGGTCTCAAGGGTGCGAGTGTAGGTACGCGTCTTTCATGGTAGGAGTACGTGGAACGCAGAGGGGTTGGAAAGGGTCTGGGGGGGAGGACTAACAATTTGTACCCTTATTTCATCGTGCCCGACACTACTCGTAAAGGGGCGGCATAAAAGTGAAAATAACAACCGACCGGAGCAGATGACCTAAGACGTAACTATTCCGCTAGATCCTTCTAGTGGGACGATTTAGATCGCTCCAAGAAAATTTAGTTAACGTAAGGAATGATGCTGCTTGATTTAATGATTTTTTGTTTTTTATATCCAGAACGAAAGAATTACTCTTTTCGAATGTCCATTTTGTACTCCATTTTCTCGTTTCCCTTAAAACGGCAGCCCTTCGCGCTTTTATACTTGTGGTATAATTTCGATTCCAGTCAATGGATAAAATTTTACGACCGACCGTAAAGGCGCGTTTATACGTCTCAAAATATCTGGCCACTTTATACATATACAGTGATCGTGATGCTGGCCTTTGGATGATCGATGGATCGTAACGAAATGTTTTCGGATATAAATTCATCGAGGGCATTTGATTTCTACGCGATCCAGGGCTACGGATTCGAGTAAAACAGGAGTTGTGTAAAATAATTTTATCGGAATCTTGATGAAGTGGAAGTGGAGGTGGAGGTGGAAATGTGGGAGGTGACAGAGTGCTGGCGGATTTTAATCGCACGACAAGACCTAGCTGCCAGCTAGCGATCTCTGTGATATACATTTTACCTTCTCATTATTCCACCTCCATTCCCCAAAACCTCCTCCACTCGCTATAGGACCCTCGCAGTAATGGAAGTTTCCTGAACGTAAGTCGGTTCGAATAATTTCGTGAATTTAACAAGCTTGCGAGCTTTTAATCGTCTTCCGTCGAGACGCGATTCAATGTCCGATTAATGGCCCAGCTTTGAATCCCAACTTGTAAAGCTGGGAGCACGTTCACACGCACAAATCACGCTCGATTTGACATCCCTTTTTTTTTTTGTTATCTTTATCGGGAGACTAGGTTCTACTTTACAGGACCCTTTTCGAAAACGGCATCGTCACTGCCATTAACGTTGACTTTCACCTCCGTCAGTTCATATTCCTATTAAGGAATATTACGGTCAGTGGATAACGGCTACAAGGTCAAATAATATGCCTGTAACGGATCGATGAGTAAGGTGAATATTAGATATTTTGGTTTAAAAGTGCAAAATTAAAAAAAAATGCATGATACGTGTTTTTGAACTTTTTAGGAAAGTACACCCGGAAGTAATCAAAGTGCAGACCTTCGTCAACGCTATCGTTAAAATTAGCAATGCAATTCGCAATTAGCTTCAGCTGACCAACATGACCATAAACCCAAACGGATAGGCTCATTAAGCTTAATTGATCCCAGATATTAATTACAACCATTACGCAGATTGGTCAAAGTGGGATTATGCCTGATACGTATTAAGACTCTTATCAACCAGAAATCTCCGGCCTAAATGCTGTACAGTGTAATGGCAAAAGTAAAATATCACCGAATTCGTTATTAGAACAGAGCGAAAGTTTGTACATAAGCTTCTCTCAAATATTAACTCGGCTATTACGAATTTCTGTTATACCCGGTTACCATATAATTTTAAAATTATTTACCTGAGAGACTGAAAGATCGGAATATAATAATCATGCAATAATAAAGAATTAAATTAAACAGGTGGGTAGGACAGCCAGCTAAACCAAGAGCCGGAAACCATAATTGGCAGTGGAGTTCTGAAAACTCGTGGGAAATCTTCTGCTTGTATAATATTCTTTTAAAACTGTCATTTTGCCTCAGTCATGTTTTAACAGCATGAAATTGCTTCGTGTCTTGCGCCACGTGCAAATTGACAAGAGACACGCGACGTCTTAACGTCGAACTTCCTGTTTCTGAGCCATAGAACCAAACCATTATCAATTTGGGACTTTGCCGATGGTATCGATAGAGCTTACATATCCTAACTCTGTTCATGGAACTTTCCTTGACAGTTTGCACAGGAAACTCTATGTACTTTGGGATTCATTGCCGTAACGCCGTCTGCATCGCTAAAATCGTTCTCCATTCCTGGAAATGATTAATTCGCGAATTCATCTTTCTTCACGAACAATCAGCAGCCGATTGAAAATGTCAAATGCCAAATACAAAGTTACAATTAGATATTTTCATAGATAAATATTACGCAAGATATATTTATGTGACAATAATATCTACGGCAAAGAGGAAAATGGCACTTCCGGTTAGAAGGAAACATATCGAGTACACAATCAAGCTCATGTTCGCCGGGATCGAAAAGGCGGCGGTTGTCAAGTAGATAACGGAGGTCCGAGTTGGTGAGGGCGTCACGACGCTATTCGTCTTTCTGGAAAACCAACGACTAAGGATGCCCACTAGGTTTCGTATTTCCTCTGAAGTATCGCCAACATTTGTCCAGAGTCGAGTCTGCTTCTAGAATAAAGGGAATATGGCACTCTGGTATATACATATACACAGGTTCCTGGTTCCTGATGATTCCTACTAACCCTTACAAGATACAAGATACGTTTGAGGCCCCTAGAAGTCAAGTACCCTCGAACAAATAGTCCGCCGTAAACAAAGCTTGTAACTCTGATGAACTACTGCTAAAGGTTGTCTGAAGGGAAGCTGGATTTCCTTGGAAGTGCCAAGGGTCGTCATGTCATCGTATACAGGATGGTCACTCCTGGTTCCACTAACCACTTATAGCATAAGCCCTTATTACACCCCATCCATCTAAACCACCCTTAAGTATTATCGACTTCCGCTTAAGAATATGAGAGGAGACAGTATCTCTTTCTTTCTTCTATATTTTTTCTATATAAGTATACACGGGTATAGTAAACAGGAAGAGAGAGAGAGAGAGAGAGAAAATTATATTTTTTTTGTATATTATTTATTATTTATGGAATTTTTATATTATATCTCTTTCTTTTCTTATTATTTCAAAAGTATCACTCTCTCTCTCTCTCTCTCTCTCTCTCGAATGCGTAAGTCCATGTAACGGACGTAGAGTCGAAGTGAAGAGCGAAGAGAGGAACGTGCCTTTAGGCGGGAGATAGGTTGGCAAAGCATAAATAGAATATGAGAGCGAAGCGTGCAATATTGATACCGTCGGCTTCCTTTGACATCAGCAATCATCCTCTGCGCTGGTGCACTTCAATCACCGCTCTATACGGATCGATTGCCTATCTGATTGGAAGGTATTGCAACATGATTTCCCACCTGAAATATACACTCTCTGTGTGCATTTCGCATAGCACATGGTTCCTGCCCCTCATTCGCTCGAAGATCCCGAAGGATTTCCAAGTATCCCTAAGGATGCTGCTAAGCAAAATATCAACAAAAAAACATCCCTGAAGAGATCAAGATACGCATAAGATACGTTTGGAGATTGAAGAGGAACCAATGGGAAATAAAAGGAAAAACGCCGGGCGTCTATCTCAGTCGAATGTTGTTAACGACGTCAATGGGCAATGGAAAAATTCATGGGTTACGGGGGTTCGATTCCCCATAGACATGCGACGTTTTTCCCTCATCTTTTTTTCACCCTTATTGATCCTCTTCTGTCTGCTCATCTATCAATATACTTTTTTCCAAAGTCATATATTGTAGTATGTGGTATGTACCAAAAGTAAAGTCACTATGTAAAATCTTAATTTTTACCTTGATATCGAATTAATTAAATTATACTTAAGTATATAATCTATATATATAAAAATCTCGTGTCACGGTGTTTGCGGTCGCACTCCTCCGAAACGGCTCGACCGATTTTTATGAAATTTTGTATGTATATTTGATAGGTATGAGAATAGGTC
>JARQSV010000332.1:1385219-1463448 GCA_030142285.1 Calameuta idolon | reverse complement strand
CAAAGCAAATTTATAATATATTCGCTATTTTTTATTTAACAACCAAAATATTCACTAGAAATAATTTATATGGCAAATCAACGTTTGCCCGATCGGCTAGTTAGATATAAGAATTTCATAGGGAATTCGACCTGACGTATTTTTTTCGAATTAAGGGCGTAAATCGCGTAAACTTTGAAAATTTAAAAGAAAAGAGATGGGAGAATTGTGAGAGCAGGAGAGAACAATTGAGTAAGAGAGAGGGAGCGAGAAGGAGAGAGAGAAGGAGAGAGAGAAGATCACAGAATGAATATTTCCTTTCCATTACTTTCTCCTCCATGAACAATTTTCCGTAATAAATTCTAAGGAAGTCGAGCTGTATTCTCGCGAGAGTTCGTCCACCCTCTGAGATCTGGACCGAGCGTTTCACAATGGTGGTAAAGGGTGGTTGGGTACATATGAAAAGAGGTTAGGTTAGGGTCAAAGAGAACCAAGTACAACTAAGGCATAGGTCGTTAACGTTAAAGGAACTACTTTACTCGTGTAAGATGAATGTGAAGCTTCACTTTCTCTATCGAAGAGAACAGAATGACCAAAACACCAGGATGCACCAGCTAGAGGACCAAGAGGTTAATCCTTCATTATAAACCCTTTGACCTCAGTATTTTCTCTCTGGACCACATTCTTACTCATAATCCCAAATCTCATTACAGAACAGACCAGTACTGTAACCAGGTGCCAGTCTAATTTCTTTCCCTATCTTTAACCATAGAACTGTCATATTATTTTGTTTACCTCTCTGAGCTACGTTTCTACCTCAATGTATGATTCTGGGATTGACAGGATTACCAATCTTTTTTTTTCAGAAAAAAAGTAAGTTGTATTTTTAAAAAAAAATGGGGTCGTAAGAAATCTTAAGTTATTTGAACATGCTCTAGCGAAGAACGTTTAGAGAAGGTCTCGCCCAACAGAGTTGAATTGTGACTGGGTAAACGGTGGGTGAATGGATCAGGCATAGCACTCTAGAATCGTCTAAGACCTGGCAATAAACTAGGAGAGACCAAGCAGCTTCGGAACGGTTCGGAACGATTCGGAACACAGACGGATATTCGCGGACCAATCCTAGGCCGCCATACTTGACGTTCCTAAACATAAATCTGGCTTATCTCAAGACCTATTCCTGCCTAGAACCTATACTATACCTCTATCTGTCCTCGTAGGTCCTACCCCTGTTAGAACCAAACCTGCTATTGTTAGTAGCTGGAGCCTCGCGAAGTTACCCTCATCCCTAGATACTCAGCCAGCAATCACTCCTTTGCATTTGCACAATCCGAATTTCTCCCATAGAGAAATCGATCTTAACTTTCTCCCTCTCCCTCTCCCTCTTCCTCTCTCTCTCTCTCTTTATGTACATATATATAAACATGTCGAAGCGCAGTTTCGAGCACATGCGACGCTCACAATGGCAAGCTGCTATATTTAAAAAAAAAATTAAACCTTGGGACGTGTGGCGTTGGAGTTCTAACCTATCTTAACCTGTCGTAGCCATATCTTAACCCATCGCAACTCCGAGTGTCCAGCACAACATTTTTTTTAAATTCGGTGTGAGTGCCGCCAAACGGCCCTGGGAGTATACGTTGTACATAGGAGTTTACCAGACCCGTCCTGAAAAATGCCAAATGTCCTGGAAACTGCCAATACCCCAGAAAAAAAGGTCCTGGAAACTGCCTACTGACATATTTATAAGTATATATACTATATACACGTATATAAACCTACCCTTACAATTCTATTACCAATTTCCTGATATGCATACGTATTGCTGTAATATAAAAAATAAAACGAATAATAATGATAATAATACAAAATATAATAAAAAAGTTTCAATGGTGCAAATAACCCAACAAACGTCTTTATCAAATTCATATAGCTTAGGACTTAGATACATTATAATGAGATCTGAAATTTATACAATCTGTATGATCTACAATATAACTTCGTACGGTTTATAGACACCGAGTTAAAAAATATACTAGGTGTAGGCGCCAAGAGTGATTATAGGTTGGTACAGTTTTAAAGAGGGTAAAAAATACAGAAGAGTCCTACTAACGCGCGAGTGTGCCTGAGGCGTCGAGGTCGACGGCGTCTACATCAATTTTGCGTCGACTTTGACGTCGTTCCCTCGATTATATGTTACGAAACTTTTCGAGGACTGCAGAACCGCTGAAAAGGTCTCATACAAATTCAACTTGAAAACATTTGAGCACGCATTGTGCTACCTGTCATACGAAGCGCGGTAATACTTTTCCCCAAGGGGATGATTCAATCTGCTTTTCGCAGCATCCGGATTACGCATCGGACACGCAACTGTCTCTAATAATTGATCTATCGATCAATTGATATATCGATCTGTCGAACTCACAATCGACTTTGTAAATATCTTTTTGCCTTTTGATACCGATGTCCAGTGCTCAATCATCAAAACGACCCTTCTGTTCCTTCTCAATCTATATGGATCACACTCTATTTTCTCGGTTCCTTTATCTATTTTTTGAAAATATATCTCGTACATATATATATATTTACATTATGTTATATATATATATAGATGACTAACTCTCGATCCACCCACCTCTCTCTCCCTCTCGTTCCCAGCCCCACAGTACCCACAATACCCTCTGTCAACCTGCTCGTCCGCAATTTTAGTCTCGTACTAACTACGTGCTCATTAGCTCAAACCCATGATGGTATTAGTGCATTCATAGAAACTACGAATTTACCGAAAACAGAGACACATCCCATCCTCAAGCTTTCGTGCACTGTATAACCTACTGAGACTGTTCTGCTGTCCCAGTGTGTCTCCAATCTAATCGCAAGCATCCACTTCGCAACAACTCTTTAAACGACCCAAAGTACTACCTTAGAGAAAGGTATTTCAAATCCGCTATCCCTCTATTGCACTAGTGAGAAAATTGAGGAAATTATTGCCATGGTCTTTTTCGTCAAATAAGAATATTGTAGGGATTTTTTTTGTAAGATTGCCTAATATCAGTTTTGCGTTCACTATACGGGTTATATTTGGAGCGTTATAAGGTTATAATTTAAGGTTAGTTATTTCTCATAGCACAATAGCATGGTATTCAGCGATAATCCTTTGATTCGCAATATAGTGTTACCGCCATCAAAATCAGGACTCCTGATGATCTTTCGTCCTTGGTCCTCCGGAAGTCGATTTCCATATGGGAGATTCTGGTCGCGGGCCAAATTGGCCGCGGCTGATTCCAATCGGCGTCTACCGGCATTATAGTATTTTATATGGCGCTCCCCGTGGCAGCCCTGTAACTTGGACCGTTCGATTTTACGAGGTAAAGTTTCAACGGCGTCCATAAATGACGAGGAGCCTCTAATAACGAGAGAACCTTCTGACTCCAACCACCTACCGGTTCAACGTCTTGCATTGTACCTCGACCATCATTCACATCTCAAAATATCTAGCAAGTCTTTTTATAGATTTTTTTTTAATTCCCTATAAAATTGATGCTCCCGTTATTGCCGAGGTCAGTGGGGGAAAAAAAAAACTTCACGACTACTGAGGTCATCAATGCTTTTACTATACCAGACCTATCGATCGATATCAGTTGGTCCAGGTCAGTCACACTGGGCATCCTTAATAAGTAACTAGGAGCACTGACCTCACTTCCGATCAACCCTACAATGCGTACAGAAATACATTTTATAGGAGACTTAGGATCGTTTCGTGCGACATCAGAGTAACGAGCCGACGTAGCCGACGTCGCCGTCGTCACCGCAGCCTCGTATCCATTAGCGAGTAACGCTTTGTAAAGGGGATTAGGCGTGACGCGCTGCTCCACGGTAATTACGTCCCACAGTGCCGTCACGACGTCCAGTAACACCAAAGTGGCAACCGTAGTTGGAAACTTTCGCTCCCTTATATATATAATGACCGTAGTTCCTTCTCGTACCTTACTCCAGATTAGATGCGTGTCGGAATTTTTCTTTTTTCTTTTTTTTCATATCCATCTACTTCGGGAACATTTCATCGACTACAAACTACCGTCCAGAATATCTGGGATACTGGAGATATCTGGGACCAGGATATACCAAATATTCTGCGGTCTCTTCACGCTTAACGTTTACGAGACGGCTTACAGATATTTATATATATATATCTGGTCACTAGCTATTACTGCTACTAGTATCGCGATAGTAACGATAGAATAGAATTGAATAAAATAGAAAGATAGGACACTCAAGAGATCCTAGTGCCGTATCAAATTCGAATCCTCTCATTCGAATGATATCATTCTGATTGGTTCTCTTATCAATGGTCCTGAAACTATTCCAATCTTGATATTATTATTATTATTATCATTATTATCATTATTATTATTATTATACGTCCTAGTGATATCAAAAGTTACATATGCATATCCTACGTAGTCATGTTTCTCTTTGTCATTTAGTTTAGCATTACAAATGCAGAAAATATCACAATTTGGATATTACTTTTTAAAATTCTATAAAAAATTGCACCAGGAAACCAAAGAGTAGATAAAACTCAAGCGTAGGTACCTTACGTCCTTTCAATATTTTTCTTCCCTTCGCAAATGCTTCCTCCTTCGACTAGTCACTCGTTTTCTCGTTCCCATTCTTCCAGTAAGGATTGCGCGGTGGGGGGGGGGGGGGGGGGGGGGATATGGAGGTTGATATTAAATTAGCTGCAACCCCGATTCGTCCCGTCCGAGCACGCCCAGCCAAAACCGCTGATTAAAGCGGTAGACGGGAGACCACGTCGCGGTAGGAACCCTTTCCTTTCTGGTTTCCTCGAATAAGGGTGAGTTTCTAGATTCTATGGGTAACGTCGAGGGAGGAGAAGCGGAAGATCCGGGGAACGAGAAAACGAGAGAACGAGGGACACCAAAAGAGAGAGAAGGGTGTGTGGGGTGGATGGAGGGAGGGGGGGGGGGGCGGAGGGCCATTGCCGCATTGCACCCTCGCCAACGCGATTTCACCTCTATCGATTCGGATTCTCTCTGTGTTTTCTCCCTTGTGCTGTGTTGGATAACTAGATAGGCACTCTTCTTTGATCGAGTTATTATTTATTATTATCCTTTTTTTCTCAGCCCCTCATCGATCCGCCTTTTAGGATTCGGCAACAGTTTTCGTAATACGCATCCACGTGACGGACCTTTTTTTTTTTTACTTTTACAGGCTACTTCCTTTCTTTACTATATGTATATGACTCGTGACTGTTACTTTTTATTCTTTTTGTCCTTCCTTACTGCTAGGTCTGAATTTTATCTTTGGTCATTAATGTCATTATATTTCTTATACTCTATTATTTGTTAGCATTATAAATGCACCATTTCTCATTTTTCTTACGTACCACGTTTTCTTTCGTGGCTGGCTGTTTTCTTCTGTGACTGATATAAATCGTAGTGATAAGCAGATAACTTATAACATATCAGTTGTTATTGCATTCTCCATGTGTCACAATATAGATTTTTGTGTAAAAATTAAAAAGAAAGAAATTCCACGATTATTTTACACGCACAATTTTTTGCACTCGTTATTCCAAGCTCGTAATTTTTTTTTACTAGTGATGTAACGAGTATAACGAGTTATTCAGAATGGACTGTAGGGTATCTTATAACAAATAAAGCATAGATTACATACAGTGGTTTTACATAGACGATACAATAGACATACATATTTATATGAATGGTCAATGTGTATAATTATAGGGCGAATCAGCATAAATAGTTAGTTTCGATGAAAATCCGTAATTACGAATAGATTGCTACGTAAATCCCGCTTGGAGGACTCCTCTTTAGTGTAAAACATGTAAAAAACATTGTCGGCCGTAAAATCGAAATGGACTGGCGAACAAATTATACATGCTAGCTAAGCGCGATCAGTGAAACGCGCACGAAACGCCACAACCGCAAAACACAAAAGCAAATAGAGTTGCCCGACTTGAACATGGGCGCCTCGCTAAATTATATTGCCTGTGTAAACGCCTCGCCAAAAAACAGGGTATAACATTTTCGAAATGCGAACTCGACCGTACGGCTTCGCTAACGCATAGTATTTAGCTCCCTTTTCCGTTTTGTCGGTAACACATTGACAGTTCGTTCCTTCATTTCCTCCACCTTAACAACGACGTAAAACCGGTTAAGCGGCGTCGTTCGTTATTCTAAATTGGCCAGAAGAACGTAACAAAATGAGATCAGTAAAAAATTCAAGCGTGAACCAACAGAGTTCAAATCGCGAAAGGTTAACCTTATGAAATAAGCGTGTTCAGCGAAACACAATTTTATGAAACAAAACACGATTATGCATGGGTATAATAAATCGATATAAAAGTTGGACTAGCCATTTCAAAGATGTCTTAGTGCAAAATTTCGATTTTCAAACCCCCCCATCGATAACACCGCGTACCGAAGTGCAGAGGCTATTTGAAAATGAAAATTCAAGTGGCTCAGCTCGGATTCCCTAGGGAAGTTCGAGGTGGTAAGAGCCGCGGGGAATCGGAAAATGCAGTACTTTGCAGCTGTGCGGCACATTCGAGTTTGCGCTAGACAGTTTTGTGCCACCATAGCCAACGCGAGGCGTCTCTCGTATAAACGTCTTCACCTGCTGCTCCACGCTCCGGTGACCTTTCTCGCTCGCAGCGTATAGAAATCCAAAACCATCGTGCCCAGAATCCTTCCCTGTACCAAACACGCCACCGACCCTGCTAGCCCTCAAATACGGAAGGCACAGCGCACCCTCCCCCCCCGAACTATCCCGCACGCCCGAAAGCGTCGACTACCGACTTCTCCATAGCGTCGGACGTTTCGCAAGCTTGGTTATGACGTCATAAGCAGTTACCTCGTTCAACTCGCTAGAACGTGGCTCCTGGTACGAAAGAGAGAGATGCGAAACAGCCAGCCACCCATCAAGTCAGCCAGCCACCCAGCCAAGTATATACCTAGGCAACCTTGGCATATACCCTTTCCATAGCCAAAACTGCAACTACCCTTCTTCCTCTCTTCTACCTCTCGTCCCCGGCCTCGTTCCACTGTATACTCGCTTGGCGAACGGCATACGATAACAGCATAATGCGAGCAGAGACTAAACTGAACTAAAGTTTCCGCGAACATATTTGCGTTACGCTCTCGTGACGCTGTGCGAATTAGTCGGACGTCTCCGGTACACATCTATGTGGGTGTAGGTGAGGTTGTGTGTGTCTATACGAAATTCAGAAAGAAATATAGCAAGGTTAGAGCGAGTGTGACGAGGGGATGAAGGAGTAAGGGCAGTGATGAGGTAATCAGGTGGGGTATAAGTGTGACTATGGGAAGAAAATTAACAAGAGGGAGGTCAAAGTGTTTGACCTTTTTTACTCTCTTTTCTTGCAACACCCTGTATAGAAGGTTTGACACGTGGGAATAACGGTCCGTTTATAGTTGCTACTTTTTTCGTTTCTTTCTTCTTATCTCTTCCATTCGCTGCACTTCCGCGAAATTTCATAGCTCGGTGGTAAGATCGTGTATTTATCGAACGACTAGACACATCGTGAACACGGGTTGGGTGCCGCAAGGGTAAATAGAAAAATAGAAATATGGGAGGATTATACGAGGATCACGTTTCGCGTGATAAATCCACCCTTGCTGCCTATAGCAACGTGCGAGAATACGTGCTACCCTTTCCAGCAGTCATCAATTCTTTTTTTTCATCCCTTCCTACATCGCAGTCCCTACTCGCATATTATCCAATATGCATATCTGTATGTGTAAGCGGACGGGCCAAGGACTGGGACAAGCAACCTGTGCTCACCCTCGGTTAACATATAGCTTTATATTATTATTGCTCTTACTGTCTCCCGACAGACTGAGCTATCCGATTGGTTCGGAATAGGGGGATGCTGTACTACGGAAATCAAAGTCATCATCCCTTAAAACCGGATCTGCGACTATTAGCTTTACGATCGTCGCGGGATGATTTCCTCGACTGGTAGCACCCCTTCAATTTCCAGCTTGCCGGCGGTCGATGATAACGATGACACCATACGAAATAGGAATTTGACCGATAAGCAGAAGCTGCGAATAAAGTGACCCTTTCGTACGTCTGTTTAGGCTGATTTCCACCGCTTTGTCATTTTTCCTATAAAAAGAGTCAGGGAGGAAAATTCAACTTAAGAGGAATGAGTGTCGGCACTCTTTGGGGGATGGAAATGACGAGGGTGGGTACGGGCGTACGACGGGTCAGGGTAGGTATTAAATCAATTGAATTCATTCGTTAAAATGCTTCTCGCCTTTTAGCCAGCAAACGACTGATTTGTGGAGGGATTGGTCACGCCTCGTTTCCATGAAAAAAACTCGAAGTCGCCGAGAAACGGAAAACGAGCGATTTCGTTCTATTTAATTCGCAAACCATGAATCCACCCTTTCAAGGGATGAAAGTCACCGATTCTCGTTCACGTTCTAGATGAAATCAGTTCAATGGGCGGGTCGGTATAGTCAAAGTTTAACGTCAAACCAAGCGGGAAAACAAATGAAAGTTACAACAGTGGAACGAAAGACACGTAATAAGGCAAAAGGGGTAAACGTTCATTAAGGTCGAAGAAAAACAATCTTTCAAAGTTTCATCGCTTATAACGATTACTATCCCTTATTTTAGAAAACAAAAAGTTAATGGATTATACCAGCCGCTACCATCTGTGGCATTATGAAAATTTCTTTCAGCAGCATCTTCCGCAAAAGGAATAAGGGATGAGAATCGGGTTACGGATACGGAATAGACATGACGTAGGGGGTACTGTCGGTAAAAAAAAAACGTAAAGGGGGTGTCGATACGAGATAATCTCGGTCTGTCAGGTCGGCTCGTAAAGTTGAAATACGTCAACGACCAACGAGAAAATCGACACTTGCTCGGGACATTTATGAGGTTCCATGTGAACGCGGTTTGGTATTATTATAGCTACGCTAGAGATGTATACTACCCCTATAGGTATATACGTATAGGTACAGATCAATATAGATATATCGCATGTCTCGCTACGATACCCTTTCCATATATGTATATATATCTATACACATACATATATATAATACATAAGAACAGGAGCAAGAAATAAAAATGGATAAACGGATGAGATAAAGATAAAGGAGCTGTCTCTAAGAGGAAGGGGTTTTGGAACGGCGAAGGAACTAAAAAGAAGGGTCGCTGGTAACTAAAGACGAAGTGTGGCATGGTAAAGTTGATGGTTATGGTTGCGGCGAGGGGTTGAGGTGAGCATCCGAGAGACGAGGGTGAGGAATGGCGCAGAACGAAAAACGCTCGAGTATCTGCTGCTTTGCATTTCGTTGTTATTCAGAAATAGTCGCAAACCACCCCGATGGTACTCTTCACTTTGCCAGTTCTCCATAATACTCAGTCGCAGCAGCATCCCAACTTCCCCACTTCAACCACCACCCCCTCCCCCCGCCACCAAGGTACGCCAGCCTCACTTCTTACTCTACAAGATGTTTTATTAATGAAAATGAAGAAGCTTCTTATATTTTCCTTTGGTTCCTCGCTATGACGGCTTCATCCCGTTCGCCGTGGTACTACTGTCATCCTCGTTCGCCTTCATCCCCCATTTTACACAACTCCTTATATTACCTAACCCATCTAGCCATCCAGCCATCCTTACACTATATATATATATGTGTATATCCAAGAAACCAGCCATCCAACCATCCAGTCACCCACCTAACGAAAAGCACAGCGCTTTTCGCTCGGGGGGTGATATTATTTCCCTTATATATCCTTCGTGCGCTGCCAACTGCCACCAGCTACCTTTTTCCTACCCTTAACTTTTTAATATCTCTCGGCTGTTTAAATGCGAGCTAAATATATTGGACCAGCACGTTCGTAAAAACGTGCAACGAAACGTGAACGAGCTTTCTCGTGAACGTCACCAGAAATACCTCTTACATCCAGAAACCACCCCTCGGCCTTTCACGATCAACGTTAACAACCCTTACTTATCCCTTCGGCAGAAATTATACTCTTATACGAATTTTCATGCTCGCTTCGCGATTGGACGTCAATATCATCCCTCCTCACCCTCTTTCTGAAACTTCTATTATCGAAAACTTCGTTTTCACGCTGAACGCAACGATAACGCCTTTAAGAAACCGTCTAGTGATTGCGATTGCAACGCCATCACGATACGTGCCGTCTACGGCCCCTACAGTCAGGACTGTCTAGAGCATCGCGCGATGCACCTTAAACAGTCTTCTGCTATACTACGTATCGGTAAACTCCTTCACAACCCCTCAACTTCCAATCCCAACCCCGAGGCATTCACGTAATCTACTACCCTCGCAGAACTTCTCCTCTACATCCCTTATCCCCTATCATAGATCCTCTGACAGTTCCCTCACCATTTCGAAAATGGTTAACGTTACTAATGTCAACGAGAAAATTAGCACAACTCGGCATGTATAATCAAGCCTCTATAATACAGTAGATTAATATAATAAGTAACCCTAATAATAGATTTACCACATGCCAAATGATTTTATAATAATTATATTGTATAAGTACATAGGTATGAATGTAATTCGGATAATCTGATTTGATAATCTTATGTAATCTTTATCATATACCAGGGGTGGTACCGGTTATTAATTCAACTGCAAGCTCCAACTAGCATGAAAGACGAAGGAGTCGAAGGAGAATGATAACTTCGTCTGCAATAGCCAAGTTAATGTACATATTTGAGTTGTTGAGACGTTGCTTATGCTATTGCGCATAGGGCGCAGTGTGTATAAATGAACAGTCGAGCGAACAAACCGGTGGTTCAGTTCAGTCGGGTTGACTGTCTGGTGGGGTAGTTGGCTGGTTAGGGGGTGGGAGCTAACTGGCTCTGGGGGCGCAATTTGCAGAAATGGTAGACAGACTCCAGGCGGCCGGTTGTGCACGGAAATGGAAGCTTGGCTGTTCAGGTTGCAAAACCATCCCCTGGCCCTACCGACAACAGTGCTACCAACGTTACCATCGTTCGCAGAGCCAACCCCCAACTTATATCCTCACTCATTTTACTATCCCTCTCTTTAGCCTTCGCGCCGAGTCTCTCATATTCCAAACTCGCACTCACACTATTCACCCCCCGCTCATTGTCAACCTTCTTACACGTACAAGCGTTGCGAGCATATGTACGGACGTCGCTACAGACTCGTGGTTATATCCACTAATCTACCGGAACTCGTAGCTTTGTCGGATTATATCAAGTCCCGACTGACCTGGCAACCCCTATTCTTTCTCGGACTCTTTCACCCCTTTTCGCCAACCACTTTTTTTTTGTATCACCCTGACTTTTGCACGGCTTTGCATGCCGTCGGGATAAGTGGACTGAAAAGGACCATATGTGTGACTATCCTCTACTTGCTCGCTGACTGTCTAGCACAACCCCTAGCCCTAGCAGCCCCTGACTGTTCGGGTAAATCTATTCTCTCGCGTCACTTTATTTCTTTAAAGTATACAGAGATTCGTAGTTCTTTAGAATCCTTATGGTATACAAGGGATATATATATATATACGTTTCGTCATATCATGTCGACTTTTATAAGCTCTTATTTACGTTACGTTACCCCAAACATTTCAACCTCCGTAACAGCATCTAAATTTCCTTATCAGATCCGACAACGGCCTCGAGAAACGTTTCATTGGTCGTAATCCTGATCGCCTGTAAGGACAAACGAAAATCAATGAATTATCACTATACCGTAACACCGTTAAATCGAATGAAGCGAAGACCTATATTGACTGATATAAAATCGGTTGAATTTATCGAACGAGACGATGTATGTCTATAAGATATATAGAAGTAATAATATTTATAAATTTAACCGGGAATTCAATAGTATCTTTTATCGTAAAAAAAAAAAAAAACTATTCAAAAGATTTACATTAATTTTGCTTTATTCGAGCAGAGGACTTTCTTATTGTACTTTCAATATAAACCACCGCACTCCGTTCACGATTTATAAAAGATCGATAAATGCTCAATCTCTCTGTTTGAAATTCAAAACGGGAATTACGATGATAACAGAGAAATACGAGAGACACGACCGGAGTCAAAAGCTCCTATGGGCCTCTACAATGAGAAAGCCGCTTAGTGGAACCCAGGCAAAGCTCCGGGTGGATTTTCGCATACAGAACGCACGTGTAAAGTATACATGTGAGACATGTCAAACGTATACACGTACTTGCATATACAGTAATACCAAAGTAAACTTCAGTTACGATCCACACGATTCTCTCTATACGCATATCCGTATTACCGTACTGGCCTGTCTTGGCCGCGTGTAGCGATAGAAACGACTTTACATAACGCGCCGTTTGTTATTTACATAAATGCTAAAAAGCGGCCGCGAAGATACGCAGAACAAACTGGCCCTGCATCACGTTTAGCGCTGAACGCTAAAAGCGCTTTAGAACGAATTTTCACCTTTTTCAGTTTACCACCCACCCATCCCCTCGTACCGAAAATTACCAAGACAGCGTAACCACTCTCATTTTTATCTCAATTTTCTCACCTATAATCGAACCAAAAATAATGGGATGCTGTGTGGATGGAAAATAGCGAACAAGTCACAGGGTTACACAGAGATTGCGATGAGACATTGAAAAAGGAGAAATTTAAAAAATTTCGTGTAACTCACTGCTCAATGGCTTGCTAAAAAAAATCAAAGACAACAATTTGTCCTGAGCAATTTTTAAGATTCTCAGATCTTGAAATTCATGTTCCATTGGTCCATATGTTTTGAATTCTACTATTCCAAGATCTCACTCGTAGTCTAATCTCGTCGAACCAATGGGGACTGCTCTATACTTCCTTTATATTTGCATCAACGTATTGGAAGGTAATAACATTGCTACCGCTTCGTTTCTTCCTCGATAGCGGCTCCGAAAATGTTGGCAGCTTCGGGACGATATTGCGGCATCTTATAGCAAATGTTGCTCCCGCCGGGTTGAGAGCAGGGAAACTTTGGAATTCCGGTAAAACGACCCCGGGAAAAATTACGTAACTACCGACCTCTCTTGAAATTCTCTCGAAATACGGAAAAACGAGGTATTATTAAAATCTGCCAGGAATTTTTATACGGTAATAATAAAATCACGTATACCCATACATAAGGCTATTGTTGTAATAAATAACCATAAAATATCTCATGACCAAAAACCGCGTTAGAATTTAATTTCGTTAACGTCAGGTCGTCGAAAATGTAATTATGTATACATTAAATGTATACATAATATCATTATATATTTATGTACTGCGAAATAACCCTAGTAATTTCTAACTCACAATCAGTCGATTCCACCAGAATGACGTGTTTCCGGTTAACCTGATTACCAACCGAATCCGCTCAGCATCTACCAGGCTTTTGATACCGGTATAGAACTATAGTTGTATCGTATAGTATAGCTTCTCCAGGAGAAGACGTTACGTCGTAGCTAATACTCTCTACGGTTAGGTTATGAGAGCATGCGATCGATCTGCCATTAATTAGAGAAGATATCAATCATCGTGAACAAGTTGCACCAGGGTTATCAACGCCCTTGTATCTGAGTCACTCTGTATGAGTAGGGTTTCTCCGTTCATTCTTCGGTTTCTGAGCTTTTGGGTTCCCAGGCTCTCTTAAGACGTCGCTTGTCTCATTACCTGTCGCGGATGATCTATCGGTCCAGATCATCCTGAGATATACAGTTTCCGTTTCGTGGTTCCAATGCTCTTATGTCTTATATATGTACTTAGGAAGGTGGAGCACGCGTCTTTGCCATACGTTGTGGTGAAGTTGAGCTGGATTTATTCCAAGCGGATGTGAACGCATTTTATCGTATACACACATGATAAAAAAATAATTGTACCATAGAAATTGTCCATTTTTTTTTAATAGAATCTATTAACTTGGCAAATTTCGATATTTCGTAAAAAACCATTTTGAGATATAATTTTTATATTATTTTTCCTTGTTCGTTGATCAGATTTTATTAGTGAGTTTTTTTTTACAGGTCAGAATTTCTTATAGATCTTTTTATTATAGTTTTTACTAGTCTCTAGGTACATTTTCTGATAGTTTCTGTAGATTTGCTAACCATGAAGAAAGTTTAAGAGGACCAGGCAGCAAGTCGCCGTTTTATCAAAGTTTCATCCTTCCTTCGTAACCTCGGAACTCGCAACACGGAACTAAGAGATTTTGCTCTTGTTCCACTTCCCATTTTCTTCCGTTTCCTCAATCTTCTCGTGACCTTAGAAAGCGAAGATAGAGAGTCACTCTTTGTAGTTTTATTCGTAGCAATGTTATTACGTAATTCTTGTTATCCTTCAATTTATTGGAAAGACGCGGAGAAGTTATTAATTTTTTTTTTTTAAGATTAAAGACGTTCGATGGCATCGAGAAAACAGATGGTTTTTATTAAAACGAATATCGCCATCCTTCGAGAGAAATATGAAGGGTCCAAGTGGATTTTTTGATACTTCATAAAAGTCAGAACGTTAAGGTCAAAGTACAATTTATGCGAAAACGCGAACGTAAGCATTATTGTAAAAGGTTGTAAAAAAAGAATGAAAAAAAGTCATGAATTAAAGTTAAAATATACTGAGGAAATACAAAACTGCAGAACTGCTTCTCCTTATTCGTCCTTTGTGTGTGAACCTTGAGCTCGTTTCCGCGTCCTTTACGAGCCAACATAGGATGGCAATGCGTAAAAAGAAAATAACCGCGCTTCCTTGCAACTTAGTTAACCCATGTTTTCAGGCACTAGATGACCTATCAGAAGCTTACGGATGCTGGAGCCAACAGGAGCGTAACATTCTTGATGTAATACAATCCTACAGTGACAAAACTACCTTTCATGTTTATGCCAAATTATTTACATGGACTTCCTGCCTGGAAACGTAGGGTGGTTGCCTTATGTGACTATTCATCCCTTAAAGTCTCAGTATAAAAAGTATCCACTACCGGAAACAATCCTTTGTTCAAATCTCTTGAAAAATTCTTCTGGATTGCCCGGTAAGGTAAGTGGGGATTACCATCTTTCTTTTGTCGGTAGTCCTGTAGACGGTACTAGCAGCTGATTGTCAGAGATCACCATTAGGTTCAGAGAAGTGCCGACTTGGTGAAAATCGAGATCCTATTTTATGAGAATTCGAGGGATCCGTGAAGGCTACTTTAGAGAGACATTCATGGAGTAGTGGAAAGGTAGAGACGGTAGAGAATAAAAAAAAAAGTGATAAAAATCGAAAAAGTGAAGAAAAATGTCGGATTAGTATTGGACGTTCTATCGATGAGGTCAGTGACACGGTATCCAGGAATGGCGATATGTATACTAGGTACCCACTGGTAGGTACTACCTACCTACCTACCTACCTACCTACCTACATACCAGAAGCCCTGACTCTGACACACTCGGCCAAACAAATTGCTACCCGACCTAGTGAAATATTCTCGGGCAAATGTAAATCCTGGCTGGTTCGCAATGGCGAAGTTAAGGCACGTGATATGGAGGGCGACCCCCGAGAGTTATGTGGCGACAAGCCGACAACCCCTTAGCGCCCCATGAGAAATACATGCCCGTACCTTTCTACACCCTCTAGCCACCCACTATAGACCCCGTGCATCACCCCCTCACCCTTCCTCCCTACATGGCTCGCGCATTTCTTCCGCGATACTCTCCACTCGTCTGATCGCTCAAAAAGAACAACTTTTCATGAGAAAAAGTCGCTCGCTCATGGCTTATGGCTGTGTCTGACAGGAACCTCACCCTGTAAGGCCGCATGGATTCCGGTGATTTTCCAGCCCCCCGTCCTCCCACTAATGTCATTTACATCGGACCACCACCTCCTCCTCCTCCGTCGCATCCGTTCGCCGCCCCCATCAACGTCCCTTCGAAATGGCCCAGGGCTGAAAAATTCACTAAACTTTGGAGGGTGCTTTCGCAAATTGCCGTCATTTAAATTATTTTTCTCCTTCTGACTCCAACTTCACGATTACCTACGAAACTAACCCTGGCCAAAAAATATATTTAAGGGTAGACAAACAAAATTTGTATTTACTACTGCATTCAATTTTCTTGGTTCCTATATATAGTGGCGCATCGGAAAAAAATATTAAAAAATAATAAACAGGAATGAAGAAAAAAAAAATGAAAATATGTCGAAAGTAGCGTGAAACTTAACGCGACGTAAAATGACAGAATGCAACGAGAAACGAAAAAATCTTATTTTGTAGAGAGACGAGGTAAACAAAGCTGCATTATTCGCAGTGTCTGTGCGTTGCTGTAGCTGGGCACGCAAGCGTGAGTATTCCAACGAGAAAAATTCACGAAAGATGGGAAAACTGCGACAGACGTCAGAGAACGAGGCAGGGCGTCCATGAGACATTGCATTCGCCTCTTCTAGTTCCGCGAAGGAGATATTACTAGCGTTGTGAAATTTAATATTAAATTATTCAACGTATTCATTAAACTGCCGTTTCTCATGCGCTCCGTGCTCCGAGTTTCCATGAGATTAGAAAGAACCGGTGCCAACGCCATCTGGAAGACATCCGACCAACTAACGACCAGATTCACTATTCATTCGATATAGCAAACGTTATACGAACTGACGTATAACAAGCGTGTAATATAGGGGATGAAAAAAAAATATCACCTACGAATAATTATTTTTACAAAATGGTCCACCATCCCCTCTATTACGATTCATCATATTCTTTCAAGTATTTATATGATCCTCGTCATTCACAAAGGCGACACACCCTTCTTCAGCCTGTAAAGAAGGTGGCGGCAGGGTCCGGCGAGACGGGGGTGACAGGGGAGGGTCAAGATAATGCAGAAAACTTCGAGCAGAGTATGAAGTGTATTTACGTGGACAATCTTAATCGGTAAAGAAAAGAGGAAGCTAGTGTCTCCGAGGAGACTGGAGAATTGAGAACAGTAGAATAAGGGTGGAAGGAGGGTGGAAAATACTTGAGGCATTGGCCACTCTCACTTCGCCCGTCGGCAGCCCGTGACCGAGTGGTTGTAACCCCATCCTTAGCCCCAACCCCCTGAAGGCACCTCACCAGGTTCTCCACCCCCCGGTATCCAACCACTTGACCCCTGACACGAGCCAGGGCCGTAGCTACTGTGTGTCCAGTTATAGATTCGACCAAATCGATCGAGCCACATACTGACAACTGACAATCAAAATCCAAACGTATTTGGGCTCATTGCCAATTGCCACGTTGCGAATTGCCACTCGCCACACAGGCGATAGAAATTTTTTTAATTTTTTTTTTTTTAATTATAAGCCCCACGTAATTGATATCGAATTTTGTAGAATTAAAATTCAAAGTCAATTTACTTGCGCCCCTGATACTCGACCTCGGCTTACTCAATATACTGAAACTTAGCGGTCAGCACGCGATAGCACCCTTAGCATTGGTTGTTTCTTTCGAATTTCAGGGGTGGCAATTTATTTCCACTCAAATAAAATCATACAAAGAAACCAGCTACTCGTGTTGAGGAGTACTTTGATTCCGAGACGAATTTCTTATTCCATTTTTTTTTCTTTTTTTTCCTGAATAGGCGTGTCGACGCTCTACGTCACGGCTTTAAATACACGTTTGAAACAAAATGGCGTATATACATTTTCAATGATATTGATCGATTTTCACGTTGGTATATATGGAAATAGTTTTATTCGTACTTCGTGGATTTATAATTGCCTAGAATTAGCTCGATACACCCAAACGTTTAATAGCTACTAGCTACAATAATTAATATATATTAATCGCTAAGAAATTCTTGTATAAATATCGGAATTACACGTAATTGCCATGGATTATGTAAACGACCGCGTTACTGCTACTGTTACTGCTAATACTATTCCTAGTATTACAACCAGGGTTTCTATTACTATATACATGAGGATTACGAGAGAAACTCGTTAATATCCTGAAAACGCATAAAATTTACTAAATCGCGTTAACGAGTAATCTACGGATTCACAAAATGCTGCATAAAATTTTTTCCAGCATCCGATAAAACACGAATAAAAATTACAATTAATCTCGGTAAGATAAACAGGGAATAATTTTTAATTTGGCTAAAATAATTATCATTATCAAAAATCATGAGAGTCATGACAATATGCTTTTCCTCGAGTTTTATCATCCCCGTATGGGACAGTCAAAGGTGACACAGAGGATCCGGCCTCCATTATTAACTTGACAAATATTCCCGCTGGATTTCCCACTGACAAATTATCTCGGCCGCAAAGCAGTTTATTTAAATGGACACCTACACTCCGCTCGGCTATTATTATTTACCTATGCATACTACAGGCTTTCCATGTTATACTGTCTTTCTACTTGTCCCTCGATGGTCCTGTATGGTGAAAATTGTCAATCTTGATTGACATTTTAGTAATACAGTGTAAAATTTTCCCTGTCAACCAAGAATAAATTTAACGTGCGAAACCAAGTCCTGCGGACGGACGCCCGACGTCGGCGTCGACATCGGGATCGCCGTAAATAAAGTTGTCAATCAGTCTTTAACGTGTATTCGACCCTACAAATATGGCTAACCCTCTCAATTCACTTTCACCTATATATATACATATATACATATGTATTTTTAGTAAATTTATATGTTAAAAAAATTTCCCGCAGGGTTTAACAAAAATACCATCCCCCTGGTATATTTTTTATTCAATTCTCCAAAGAAAAGCTTTCCCACACTTTGAACTTTTTCTCTTGGCTGAAAGTTCATATTTTTTATTTCCTCATTACTTTTACCTCTTTCACATCCCTTTACCCATTCTACAAGAAAGAAAGAACGTGACGACCGGAACTCGACCCTGACTCCTCTGTTTTCTAATTAATGTAATGAGCCTGAATTCCCATGGGACATTGTAATTTTCCACGACAGCTAACTTTTGCCCTCTTCGACTGCAGCGTAATTATCTTTGCACTCGACCGCCCTGAGAACCAACTAGCCAACCAAGACCCTTGCAGCACTTTCTAATTCTTGCTGCTACTTTGAAATTCTGAATCTCAGAGACACTTGAATGTACTAAGTAATAAGAAAATCAAATTCACTCTGGTCTGATTTAGCTCACAAGAAATTTTAATATATAATAATTCAATTTTTTCAAAGAAACAAAACCACCCAACCTAATTACACACACCCCTAGTAACGTAATACAAAAATTTCGTACATGAACTTCGTATAGTCATCAGATTTAGGCATTTTGAAAATGTCGACGCGTTATTTTTACAAAAATAAAGAAAAACGCCACTAGTACTGCGGAGGATAAAAAACCTCTCGAAGCTTAACGAGTTACACTCCTTAATTGTTCTTTATAAAGAAGCAGTAAAAGGTAGAAAATTCGTCGCACTAATGAAAATCCAATGAACTTTTTCACAAGTATTACTTCCGTACTTTTCACATTCCTGAAATCCGTATATCCCCATTACTTCGAAATTTTCCTGCTAATTTTGCAAATTTTTCTCCAGCGAAAGGGAGCCAACCGGCGTTTATCTCCTTTGTTTCGATACCTTTTTTTTCCCTTCGTTTAGAAAAGACAACGCATCTGGACCCCAGCATCACTACACTCACCCTCCAGGCTCTTCTCATTCCATGTTTTTGCTTGTTATACTCTTACACCATTTAGCAAGGGCATTATAACTGTGCCAAAACTATAGTCATACAGTCCTCGAATCTATGCAACCATACGAATGCTAAACTATAGATGTGTACCAAAATGGAACTGCAAACTCCATACTGCGAATACATTTTTCTGAAAAAGCGGAATTAGTATTTCTCGGGAAAATTCTATGTTACGTTTTCGTTTGCCTTCGTTACCGTTTATTATATCGTATACGCATGTGGTGTTACGAGGAAACAGTAATGATTGCGTCTGGTTAGCAGTATATTCCAAGTACCATAATGAACGACCGACGTACAGAGGTGGAATAGTACAGGTTATTTAGAAAACAGTAACCATTGTCATTTCGAAGGTAATTCTTACTGGGTTTATTAGTGACGAATACTCATCTGCAAAATATGACCCTCTGTTAACAAGATCAGTAACCACTACTGTCCTCCTGTGAATGGGATAGTGAAGCGAAAAAGTCAGCTATGAATTAATTGATATTTAATTAAAAAGTTAAAAATACAAAGTTACAAAATAATTTAATTAAAAAATTACGAATACAAAAATACAAAGTTTATTATACGTAATATATTTATGTATCGTGAAATTTGTTTTTGGCAATAAGGTTAAAATAAAAAGTATTATTGTACTAAGAAAAATAGTAAGTAGTCCAAGCGGTATAGTAGCCTGGCGGAAAAATCGATAGGCGGCTTTCTTATAAGAGAGAGAGAGAGAGAGAGGGAGAGAGAGAGAGAGACAGTGTGGGATATATAGATAAGGGAAACAAGGACGTAAGAAGAAAAAAAGTAGAATGGAATATTAATATCGCGTAGGTCGAATTTTAATTTTGAGAGGGAATTCGAGACGTGCCGCCGCCATTGGACGGTTCCTTGGTTTTAAGGCTGCTATTGTCATTTAGTGGTCTTCCTTCCTTCCGCCCCTGAGTTATGTTTATATTTTATGGAAGTTTCATATTAAATTTATGAAGCTACACCGTCCTAGCGTTTTATGATTTCACGACTGTAGAATTTACGATAAATTTATGCCTAAAATTGGAATAATCAACCAGTAGCTACCTTGCTACGAAGAATTCAATGGTTAATCGAAAACAATGAGACAAGTTAAAAAAAATATTAATACAAAATCTAATCTCTTTTTTAGATTTTTCAAAAATCAAATCAACGTCTTGTACACGTAATAGGGTACCTAATTATATCGTTTAAAATATATTTAACGAGATCCCAGTAGTTCATTAGTGAATAAATAGCAGACTGGTCTTTAGAGGGTAAGGCGAACAACCCCTCGACCGCAATGGCTGAACACTTTAGAACGATGATGATGAGTTTTAAAGCGTTTCAGTTACTTACACCTGTACTATCTGCCATAACCAATGGAAACAACTAAACTTAGCTTCACTAACTTCCCTAATTTCCACGCGTATCTTTTTTCATCACCTGTCGCTAACCCTTATTGCACTTTTTCCCCCTGTATCTTTGAATTCTTCTAATTTACTCTGTATCTTCCCCTTTTTATCATCCCCTTCGGAACACTTGCCGTTCTCCATCGTTACCATGATCTTCCAAGAACCGTACGAGGATCTCGTTTCAAGCCAGTCCCGTAGGAGTTGGGAGGCCGATAGGGACACCACGGAGGGTACTCTAAACGATACCGGAAGAATTAAAGTCAAGCCGGAAATAATCCTTGGAGATGCTCGAAAGGTTAAAAGGACGAGGAGTTGATTTGAGAAAATGTGGAGATAAAAATTAAGTGCGATAAATTTTAAAGAAGATGAAAAAGCTCTAATATTCGCATATATTGTAATAAGTCGTAAATTTTTATTCACTGTAACAGATAAAAAGCTCAGTCACTATCATCGTTAATAATACGGTAAAATTTTTTCTGCTAAAATGAATTATTGATTTTTCAATGAATACTCGTAATTTGTCTAACGGGTACCGATCAATGAATAAGGAGATAAATTATATCACGAGCAACGACGCCGACGCCCAAGGACGTTCCTTCTCCTGGTATGGGTTGCGCATCGCGAAATCCTGGCACCTCGAACGAATTCCAAAGCGCCGTAATTAATTAAGCCCCAAGCGCCATCTATATTTACCAGACTACAATACAACGAAACGTACTACCAAAGTATCCATTATTCCTGTTTTCATTATTCTCGTTCGTGCCCGAGACTTTGTCGAAATTACAAACAGTCCCTGAGCGATTCCGCAAGCTCCTGTGCTTTCGATGCATGTGGCTGCCAGTATCATTTTGCCCTTTCGCTCTAACGATAAGACAGAAGCAACAGAGAGAGCGAGATAGGGGGACAGAGAGAGAGCGAAAGAGAGAGAGAGAAAAAGAGACAGACAGAAGAAAAATAATATCAGACAAAATGTCTACTGAAACAGATAATACCAGAGTCAAAGTCAGAGTCAACGAGGGAGACTGAAGAGGAGATTCGTGCCTCGTTGAGTTCGTGACTCCACGGAAAGTTTGGTGGTCCGCACAGCGGCAATTTCGCACAACGTCTCGTACATAATCCAACATCTAATATCTGCATGGCTAAACTAAGTGGCTTCGCTGTAGTTTAAGCTATTTACTGTGAAGTAAACTGCTTCTGCCGCGTGTATATATACACACACATATATATGTATATACATATATAGTATTATATCTATTTACGAGGTTGAATATACCCCAGCAGATAGGTATATATAAATTTATAACTATGTAAATATATACATATATTCGCAAATAACAAAAGCCAAGTAGAGAATATTTTAGTTGCATAAGTATGTAATATGTAAAGTTTCGCAGATTTACGTAACAGGATGACAACTTTAAATTTAAATTTGTCTTTCTCCTTGTTTCCCTTTGTCTGAAATATTTACTTATTTTAACAAGTAATAGTTAAAAATATATATAGTTTATGTATTAAGAAAAAAAAAAAAAAAAAAAAACGAAGATGATTATGTATTATGTATATACTTATGCGGGTTAAGATGGACTTTGTTGACTAAGTGGATCAAAAGATTATTTTACGTTTTTTTATTTAATTCTCGTGTCTTCCCTGTGGTAGGGTTTAGCTAAAACTCATTGTAGGGGGTGAAAATGGGGACGAGGTAATCTCCCTGGAGATTCCTTGAAAACCTACCACAGTCTGGTCCAGCATCCTCGCCCCTCCTTCGTACCTCACCTTATCCTATTTCTCCTCCTCTTATTTCACCGCACGGAATTATTTCGCATTCATCAACCGACAAGGAATTACCCTCTTTCGAACGGGTAGCTGCGTTACCACCAGGAGTCCGGGAATAGCGGGAATAGGGGAGCCGAATGCTACTGAGTAATCAAGAACCGCGAGATTTCGTGCAATTTCTCTCTGGAATGTTTCTCATTTTTTTTTTTTTACGTAGCATCAAAGAAAAGTTCCTTCTTTGGATTTTCCGACTTTTCACCATTACTCGTGGTGGTGCCTGAACACACCAGAGGGAATCATGGAGAAAAACAAAGGAAGAGCCCGATGAAAACAGCCCGTGAGAAAAATCAAGAAAGAAAAAGAAAATGATAATGATCGCCGGCATACCGAGTCAATGAAAAACTACAAAAAAGAAACTGATGAAGATCAGATGGTCAAGCTGAAAGTAATTTTAGATAAAATTGAAATCTAAGAATGGAAGCAAAGTCATATCTATAGAGGATACTAGGTACGGAATTTTAGGGGTGGGAAAAGTTTTAGGGGTGGTTTTTTACAACACTACGGGATAAAGCTTGTTAGCTCGTACACTCGGCTTAAAAGTGATATAAAATGGAGTCTGGTGATAAGGGGTGGTTTTCCCCTTTTCCTTACTCCATAGCTACCAGCTGATAATATCTGGTAAGTCATTACTTCCGTTTTCCTCGTGGACCACGTAGCTTATCTTAAACCGAGAGAGCGGAAGCGGAAGCATCCTGAAGATTTAAAGTAAACTGCATCCGGCTATGGTTTACCACTAGGTACTGTTTATAACCCTGTCTGCCCTTAGTGCATTATATACTTTATACTGCATATTGTGTATATATATATATTGTGTATATATATACATATATACTTAGAGAAATAGCACCCATTTCTATGCTTGCTCTTCTTATTTTCCACTTTGGCGAAATCAAGTTTAACTCCCGTTCCCTTCTACTTCTACCCCTTTTTTTTCACCCCTTTTTTCACTCTTCCAGCGCAACCATTGGTTTACGTATTTTCGACTTAGTCGGGGCCAATTCACAAAGTGCATCCGACCCGAGACCATCTACAAACCACCACGATCTATCCAGCATCCCTTTCCCAACGATTCCACTTAACACCCATCCTCCCTTAGAGCTTCTGCCACCCTATAAATTGCTCTCGCATGTAGCAGCTTCACTTAATCAAAATCATGCGAACCCAACTGGCAAAGAGAAACGATAGCTTCCTGCCGTCTTAGAAAGTAGAAGAATCTGTATAAATCCAGATGAGAATAATAAGAAAGACGAAGATGGTCCAGGGCGATGAAAGAGGATGCTGTATGATTAACCTCAGGCGTTAGAGTGAACATTGGAAAAGCAGCCATTTTGATCCTCAGACATTCACCCA
Source organism: Calameuta idolon (assembly GCA_030142285.1). Classification (NCBI taxonomy): domain Eukaryota; kingdom Metazoa; phylum Arthropoda; class Insecta; order Hymenoptera; family Cephidae; genus Calameuta; species Calameuta idolon. The sequence continues at coordinate 1,439,164 of JARQSV010000332.1, read as the reverse complement.
TCTCTATATGACCAGTATAGAATACCGGGATGACTGTGAAAAAATAAATATCATGATTCATAAGAGTTTTGCCTTTTCTCGTTTTGTGAAGGAAAATAGCAAAAGTCTAACCGGACCGTAATAGAGGCAGCAAGAAAGGCAACAGCCCGTAACGAGTAATGAGTGTGAGCAAACGCTGATGAAACTTTAATAGCTGGTTCAGGCAGAGTCCGTGATATCAGTCCTGGCGCGGGCCGGAACTTACCGAAGAAGAAGTCATAGAAACTCATAGAAACTCGAGAAGGGGAGTCTGTGGAAATGGTCTGTGTTTGCCGAATGCCTTCTCATCTTTATTCCATCTGCAAAGCAAGTTTATCTTCGTGCACTGGTATCCTCTCTCTCCATCTCTCTCTTTCTTCCTCTCTCCTCGTTAAGAAAACCAGGAAGATGACGGCTTATCTATACCCTGTGTATCTATGTACAGATAGGCAAAGCTAAGGAAGATGAATGAGCCAAGTCTGTAGAGAAAGGGAAAAGCTTAAAGAGCCGCCGTAACGCGATAGTTAAGTTACAAAACGTACAAAAGGTGTATCGCGTTACGTGTTAAAAAAAAATCCTCAAATGCTCATTCAAATTGGTTAACCGGGATCGATCGGATTTAAGAACACAATTGGGACACGAGTTGCCAAGTCATTGGTGAAGCTTCAGTCCCGATGAATAAAATAATGAGCAGATGCTCGTTAGGAATCAATGAACAATATAAAATTTAACAACGTGTCCTTCGTTCATCATTTGCAATCGCTCCGATTGCACTTGTACTTCATCGCCCACGCGGACAAAGCTGTCAACAAATTTGAAATAAAAGTTTATTTTACGAGGGTTGCAGCATCCTAGCGGATCTCCGGATGACGCGGACTGGTTGACAGTTTGCTCTTTCAAAAGTTTAAAAATTTGACGAGCAATCTACCTCCGTCCCATCGTGCCACCCACATCCCTTTGTCCTCCTGCAAAAAAATTTCATTTGCCAAAAATATCTTCCACGTCTTTTCAATTTATAGGTTTTTTCAAGCTCCCTCAGACATCTGGTTGGTACGAAATATTGAACTTCAGAGAATTCCTCAAAAATGTCATTCCAACTTAATTCGTGACGCTAAGCATATTTTAATGATCATCAAGCAGAATATCTGATAGAATCTGCCATTGATAAATTTATATACAAAGCATATGGAATCAGTAAAATTACAGTAATACTGTAATGCCTATAAATAGATAATCGTGATTATCCGATTACATGATCATAGAACATCCTAATTTCCTACGTACCAAATATCCCTATCACAGATCTGCATTGTATCTGCCAGTGAATTTCTCCAATTCCGAGAAATAAAGAATTATCGTCTGTCCCCAAAGGAGGTTCACATGCTTTTCTCCTGATTCGCCCGGTAGAAGCTTCTATCCCCTCGCATAAACAAGTACCGAGCTTTTCAAATTATACGAACGATACGAATTGTTTGGAAGCAATTAAGCTCGAGCACGATAAGAACCACCTCGGTAGAAACCAGTTGGAAACCGCTGACGCATTCTAACCAGATATATTGGGACAACTAAAAACAGCTACAGGGAAATCGAAGCAATATAGAAATCTAGTCTGACAACGAGGAACGATTAATATTATTGATACTAAAATATTGAAAAGCATAAATTGATTGGCACTCAATGTACATTGGGAAAAGTAAGGACTCCATTGTCGATTATACTTTTGTTACAATGGACTGTCGGATGGTAGATATGAAAGTGTAGGGTGAATATGGGGATGGATTCTGAAATAAAATATTGACACCCTTATATTTCTATATTTAAGCGAACAATTCATTTTCCTACTCGATTTGAGATATACGCAGGGTGAATTATAACTTTTCTATTTATTTAATATCTCGTGTAAGATGTACATTGTAATCTGTCGTAGAGTAAATTCGATAGGGATGAAATATCAGAAATATAAGGAATGAAGAAATTTTGTTAATATACAGTTTTAATACAGTCTTGACCGTATTGTTTACGCGCAAATTGACTGAGTTACCCTTTCAGAATTCCCTTAATTACACGGTAGCCTTTAAAGCTTGTTAAGGGCAATTGTCCGTTCGAGTATCCATGACCGTGTTGAGTAATCGCGGTCCATGGTCATGGACTGATAAGACCAATGAGTTGAATACACAGTAAAACCTTATGAATTAAATACACTGTTGGGATGATTAAATGTGAATGAAATCAGAGATAGGAGCAGACTATGGGGTTAACCATGGGTAAGGGTGAAATAAAGAGGAAAGGGATGAAAAGGGGTATGAAGAAAGAAATGAGAAAAATAGTTTTATAAAAGCAGGATGAAGATGTTGAGGGGAAATATAGTATAGCTATGTTGAGTCTGAGGATAGAAGAGGTAGACGGGTGGAAAACACCCTCACGGCGCATGGCGCTTTAGCACCGCTTATGAAAACTGTGCATTTGCCAAGGGACGTGGAGGAAAAGAGGAAAAAGGTTAAAAGAAAATAGGAGAAGGAGGAAAAGGTAGATATCAGTGAATCTATTTGCTGGTTTCACGAGGCCTCAAGTGTCTTATTAAAATGCTAGTCTCGTTTTCTTTCAAACTCCTTGACGTTCGTTCCGAGTTGAAAACAGAGTGAGTCATAGAGCTGGACATTTAGAGAGGGACAAAGGTCACAAAGAGAGATTGCAAATACGACAAGCCCTTTTGGTATGCCCATCTGCATCCCGTGTGGTGGATCGACCAAGACTCTGACGGCAGACTGAAAATGACGTAAGAATGCGTTAAACTACGAATACTCAACTAAGCGACAAGTGACTGATATCTCTAATGAATTTAGACTAAGAATTAAGCGTCGTATGCAATTTATTAAGGATTCTGTGATAAGATAGTCTTATGCATTCAAATTTCGATAGCAAGTACAGTCGACCGTTTGACGTTCTGGCAAATTTTGAACCTCGGGCGGAAATCGGTTTTTCGCTTATTCCACAAGTTCATCCTTATCCTGAGGGGTTGAATTTTGAAAATTTATATGGATATCCTCGTCATCTCTATCAAATCTTAGAATCTCGGTGAAACCGTCGCTGATATATTTTCGTCCTTTAAAATTCAAATTTTATTTACGTGCGGGAAATGCATGGAAAAATTTCTCGACCGTGAATCGTTGGTTTTTTGTAGATGAAAGTCGTTTTAAATATTATTAAAAAAATATTTAACTATCTGAAAAACTAAAAATCGTAGTGTCGCAGAAATAGGGTAGGTGTAGCTGAAGTCAGGAAGAAATTCAGGCATTGGTCAACCTGGCTACATTATCTTAGAAAGTGGCAGGGTCGTGATTGGTCATGAGGCAAGCATAGGTGGTGGCAGTTGCTCGGAGGTTGGAGGACGTTAAAAAGTCTAAAGCATGAAACTCATGAAGGGGGAACGTTAGAGGAGTTCCTCTAGCGTGTTGACACTGCACCCAGTTGACCCGGTTGACCCGGTTGCCTCAAAGGGAAACAAGCAGCACTGATCGCCCGTTCTGATAGCAGCAATAGAGTCTAGATTACTTCAGGGGTGCTCACCCCTTTGGCGAACGAAGGGAATCGTATGGGACCGGATGGATCCGAGGATTTCTCAAGCAGAAAGTATCTTCCATGAAAACCCCCATGAGGATCACTGAGAACCGTACTATAATCGCTAGTCGACGAAGAAGAAGAAGCGCGCCAAATTTAAAATGCCACTAGATTTATTCATGTGAGGCAGCTACGTATACAAGGGTGGAAAACCCTCGAAGAAAAATACATAAAGATCCCGTAGCAAGCTAAACATACCGGAAACAGGAAGATGCAATGTGAGCACGCTCAAAGGAACTCGAATGGTCCATCCTTGATAAATCTTTAAAGTGTCAGGAAGGAAGATGCTTGGATGCTGCTACACAAGCAGAAGATATATCCTAGGAATAAAAGTTAACTCTTATATCATGAACCGTGATAGTTCACAACAGCATAATCTTCTTCCTAGAAAAAAAAATAAAATTATTATCAAAAAAATACGAGCGAATCACAATGATTCATTATTCGGTCAACCGAAATTCACCTTTGACCTATCGAACGAGTTACATATTTCCAGACTGATACTGACACTCTTACAGTTCAATCGAACGATCCTAAGGGGTCTTCGAGGAGTTCATCTGCATAATCATCCAATAAATGCAATGCTAAATTACCATGAATCTGAAGCTATAGAAAATTGTTAATTTTCATTAATCTTCCTACACTTTATTGCTATACTTAGTGGTTAGACAAAATGCCTAGAACTGTAGTCACAGGAATAATCCACATCTACGCGAGGTAACCAATGAATCACAGAAGGTAACAACTAGAAGCTGGGAAAATTGCTGCGGTAACATTTTCGAAGACGAATACCCGCCCGTATTTTCCCAGTAGACAATGCGAAGATCAGAGACGCCATTAAGCGGACAAGGCCTGGCGAAACGTCGCTGGTTTTCATCTCGAGGTTAAAGTACCATCCAGAAACGAGCGACGACTAGAATTGTGCCCTGAGTATTCTGCATATATTGGTCCCTTCCTCCCTCTTGCCCCTCCGTACCCTTGCAGCCCCCCTATCGCCCGACAAGCCGTCGCCAAACTCCCATCGCTTTACCGTTCTCGAGCTCCCATCTAGTAGCAGCGGCCGCGAAAGCGACGACTGTACCATCAGAGACAGCAGCAACAGCAGCAAGAGCCTCCCAGAACTGAAAACGTGAATACAATGGGTAAACTGAGACAGGAATTACACGGTTTCAAGCTTCGAAACAATGCCGACGTCCCAGAGACCGCGAGCCGCCGCCACTCACGGCTTACATGTAAAATGTGTACCCACTACGTTGATAAATAGTTTCTTCTTCGTTCTATGGACGAATCTACGCTGGCATAATGGCCAGTTCGCAAAGCCCCAGCGATGAGCGACGAGAGACGAGAAACGTGGCGTTTTCACGGGCATTGTCGAGGCGTTCCAGCGTCCGACGTCATCGCCCCTAACACCCAGGGACACTGATCTCCCTACCGTTTCAGTCTACGTTTAACCATACGTGCCAAAGGCGTTTCGTCGACGCATCTTCATTTATTCTTATGAACAATATTTTATAATTAATTTATTGTGTTAAGAAAAAGTTGGCCTTGAAAATTTCAATAAATATTCATTTAAAAGTCAACTACAGGGTATACCAACTATGTACAGAATTTTATCATATATTTCGACAAGATTTGTGGATTTGCATGTGTGTGTATAAAGATATGTTTGATCTATGACCTGTGAATTCCTGCTTATTGCTGTTCCTTGTACAAGATTGAATAATGTTCACGACTTATGTACCGTTCACGTCACGATTACATACAGCTAATTACGTATGACTATGATATTTTACGTGCGCAGATACGTATGCATATACGTGATATTGATAGCGGTGAATATTTCATCCCTCTCCAGAAAATCTCTCTAGAACAAAATACCGGCAGTATTTCCAGCGGATTCAAACGACGAAATTCACGTGCCAGGGAGTTTCTGCTTCTGTCCCATTGCTGGCTGCACAATGGATCCTTTTCAATCGGGACGATGAATTTCACCATTTTTTCTACGTCTATCCACTCTCTCCTCTCGCACAACGTTCATGCCTTTTCTCTTCTCAGTCTCAGTTATATAATTCTCTTTTTTCCTGTCTCTATCTCGTACGCAGCATCGGTTTCGACGACTTCATTCGAATCTACATGCAGTTTACGCGACAGCATTGTCAGAACTATTTCAGGTAGACTGAAACGTAATAACTTTTCGGAAGCAAAATAATTTACGTCATCTTACACGATAGACTTGCCGCAATGCGTTAGGCAATATACATATATATACACACACACACATATAGTACCACGTGGTATAATGTACAGTCCTAGTAATAATCGTCATCAGGAAACAGCAATCCCAGAGTGGATAGTTCTATTCTGTCTCGTTCTATTCCATTGTCTTGGAAAGTGACAAGATACCTTAGGCAACGTCAAATGGCGACTGCGGTGGCTTGATGGCTGGCTGACTGAATGGGTAGACTGGCTGACTGCTTGATGTACTATTTGGAGAAAGGAGAAGAATGCTGGGGAATTGTCAAGAAGAGGAATTAAATGAGCGAGACAAGTGAAGGGGAGTAAGGCTGGAGTGTAAGGGATGAAAAAAAAAACAGAGAGACAGAGAGACAGAAACCGAGTGACGGTGTGAGCTGCGTAAACGAAGGTTAAAGAAAGAGAAAGAAGAACGGAGAATGGGGGAGTTGTGTAAAACAGTAACTCTTGAGCAAGGAAAAGCTCGAAGGAAATAGCGAAAAAAAGTGGCAGAAACTTGGTTTGATTGTACTCGTGATTGGCGAGCTCTCCGGGCTAGCGAAGTGGAGGTCAGTAATTGGCTGTTACGTTTTAAACAACCGGCTCCGCTTTAATTTACTTTTATTTCCGACGAGGGAATTTTTGTTCCCACTTCCGCGGAGCTTTATAACTAACTCCCCCCCGCCCCAACCCCATCCCACCCACCCACTCTACCATGCATCACCATCCCTGTACCATCCCTCTGACTCTAAAAGTCGTCGACCGACGCACCCCCACCCCCCCCCCTCCCCTCTCGCCCCATCCCTTTTATTTTTCTTTTCCTTTCCTTTTCTCTCTCTGAACCCATACGCGAACTCTTTTGCACACGGGCATTCTCGTCTACGCTCTGTGCCTCTTTTATCCTCTTATGGTTGAGCGACATCCGTATTAGCCCTTTGTCCTCTTCCTGGTTCCATTCTAATACGATGTAAGCGCAGGGTTCGTGAAAAGGATGGAAATATCCTTTCTACAAGATGAAAAATATAAAAGACTGTTAAATGTATTGAATTTCTTTTCTTCAATAAAAATCTGTAAATTAAATTTGTGGTAAAACGATAAGGGGTCGCATGTCTCTGTACGTATAATACGTTAATTGGCTTTTCTCTGGGTTTATCTGTTAACGTGAGCATCAGAGCTTCCTCGAGAAATGGCGCATCCAGTAACGCGAGTGTCTTCGCGATGTGAAATCCGTTAGCCGCAGAAGCATAAATTCTGAAGTTTCTGCGGCTGTCTCGTAGCGCCGCGACGCGCGGCATCGCGAAGTCTCAGGCTTCCGAGGTTTTGGATGTTTCAACCCCCTCCCGCCAGCCCCTTCATAGCTTCACCTTATTATCCTTCCTTCCTGCTTTCCTTCCGCTTTCCATTACGTTACTTACACATGGTACACCTGGATGCCTGGATCCAAGATCCAGAATCCACACAAACTCCCGTCGGCTCGGTTGTCTCGACTCTCGAGAGAACGAAGACGCCCTTAGCATATTTGCCATAGTTTGCCTCTTTGGGTTTGCAACCTTGACTTATTAATCCGTCGTCTACACAGGCGTATCACGGCTTTTTCTTCGGATTCCCAGCCGCGTCTGCACGAACGACTGCTCACCGAGAGATATAAATAAGCGGGACGTAGGAGGACAACGGGAAACAAAAGGTGAGTAAAAGAGAGAAAGAGAATGGAAAATGGAAAACTTGAAAAGCTCGGAAATGCTTACATTGAGGTTCTCGAAAAGCTCACGGATACGCCGGACGCGGTTCCCATGGCTCCCTGACATGCAGGATGGCGATGACTTCCCTTTCGCGAAGCGAAGGCTAGGATGCTAGAAAGGGTTGGTGGAAGTGACGTTTTACGGATTGTACGTATCTGCGGCTTGCATTCCGTCTGCTATTCAGCAGGAAATAGTCCGGAGTCAATTTCCCTAGTGCATTCCTTTATGGCTCCGGGTTAAACACATTGCGTCCCGCTCCTGGAAAATACTCAGGAAATCTACGAAACTTTAGTTCACTGCATTACCGTCATTTTAAACTTTACTAGCTCGTTGCGTCACTCGGTCACGTGTCAATGAGAGACATATACGTACATCTTTTAATTAATATCCAACGTTCATACAATTCGACAGGATCCCTCTAATTAAATGAGATTTATAATTAATCAATTGTATTACCTACTCCATGACGTAATAATAAAAAAATTTTTTTTTAATACCATATGATCCATGATTAACTGTCTATCTGGGAACGGGATACGTACGTAATCCCCAAAAGAAAAAATCCCCTGGCTTAGAGGGTATGTCGAGTAGATGTCAAAGAGCTCAAGAAATATTTCAATAAAATACATCAAGAAACTCGATTGAATTTGGCGCCAGGCACGGGCGGCCCTATAAATCTACAACAACAAAAATCGGTGGATCAGCGATACGCTTTACGATTCGAAGAGGGAAGGTTTGATTTCCAAAGAGAAATGGTGAACTGTAGACGGAAGGGTTGCGAACGGGTATGGATGGGGATGGGAGTAATAAAACGTTATCTCCCTTCCACTCCGAGTCCTTTAACGTCTGTAAGGACATTTAAAGTCCTTAGACCGCGGACGATTTACACCATAAAACCACCCCTGGCCATCCCTGCTACTTATCATAATCATCATATCATGTCCAACCCCTCTGATCAGTCGCCTCGTCAATGACAGTTAACCGCCCATCTTGCCGCGACGACCTCTCTTAAGTTCGATCTTAAATGGTGCTATTTGACAGAAGACAAGAGGATGAGAAAGGGAAAAATTATTTTTTTAATATAAGCCCAAAGAACCAACCCGATGTGAATTTTAATTCAATATACATTAACGGTTACCTATAATCGGATTATCATCGAGCTGGGTAGCCGTAGATACACCCCTGGAGGGTGTCCCATTTTCTACCACCGAGGACGACGGCATTTTAACCCATACCAGGAATGGACATGATCTCCGGCTCTGGACCACCCCCCCTAACAATAGGGCTGCATTAATGTTGTAATCCAGTTATCGTAGCTTCCAGGACGAACTCGAATCTAGCCAGGCTTTTAAGCCTGCAGAGCTTCAAACGGCCGTCCACCTCGTCCACTCCTGCTCCTCTTAGCATTATTATCCTATAGCTAACCAGCATTATAATAGAGGCCGTCGTCTTTCTAAGTGCCCAGTGACATTAATTTAAATCCTTCCCTCACCGCGGACCAATCATAATTTACATGCAAATGGCACCTTAATTACCAAAAAGAAACTGACAAATATGGTAATTATATATACAAATTTTTCCGAATGTTCACGTTTTTTATACTCACTTTTTCAATTTGTCTATAACTATGCTATATATATATATTTCATATGATATACAATACTATGTGTTTAACGAATATCTCCTGACACGAAAAGCCTCGTTTCTCGTATCAGATATGTAGTGCGGCCAAAGTGAAAGAAAGAAAGAAAGAAAGAGAAAGAGAAAGAGACAGAGACAGAGACAGAGACAGAGACAGAGTGAGGGGGGGAGAAAGAGAGAGAGAGTACCCGAAATGTAGTACAGCCAAGGAAAGAGGGACGGAGAGGCAGACACGAGTAATACAAGAGGGAGAGAAGGAGACGGAGATACAAGCACAAACCGAGGGATCTGCATAAGAATGAGGGCCGAGCAAAGGAAAGGATGCCAAATACAGAATGCCGAATTCCCAATGCCAGATGCCCTTTATTGGAATACAAGCTGTCTGCATTACAGATGTAGATGCAATTATAGCATCGCGAGTAAACTTCTGCCTATACCTATTTGCCGTACCTGTCTGCACTCTTTCCACTTTCCATTCCTGTTATGGAGGAACTCTCCGAGAGCCATGACGACCTTAAAGAGGCTGAGGAAAAAACTTTAAAGACTGCTGGAGGAGCTGGATATTCATTTTTACAATCAAAATTATCGCTCTGTCTCTCTGTTTCTCTCGTTCTCTTGACGTTTCACAGAAAATTCAATGAATCTAGATTGCCCAAAATGTATTACTGCTATTTCGATGAGGTAACTATCATCATCATCATCATGATCATCAGGAACAGAGGCAGCAACGTCCTTGTAATTCCCACGAAATTTCATCGATATTCGCTAATAAATTTTAAAAGGCGCGAGAGAAACGACCCAGTCCACTTGCGGTCTTCGTAAAATCCCGCGAGCTTCCAGAAAGCTGTAAATATTCAAAGTTTTCCGGCCCACGTATTTTTCTCGGTGGTTCGAGTACCAAAACCCTTATTCAACGTTTCCCGCACCATTCGAAACTCAGCGCTTATATACCTATATTCATATATATATACATATATATATATATATATATAGGAAGAAGCTCGTCTTTTTTACTTCACCCTGGTAACGACTTTGCAAGACGAATTTTTACATACTCCGTCATTAGAAAGTTTTGGACGTTACTCATTTGCAAAATAAGCCCAGGGTTACCAACGCACACGAGCACTTCCATAAGTTGTGCAGTCAAAATACGAAAAACTTTCGGAACCTATTCGATCCCACGGCAAAGTATAGTATATTAAGATAAAAAGAAAGAAAAAAATTACTGCATGGCATACCCCAAAGATGAGATAAAAAAAGATAAGCTAACTAATATAAATTTAATCTGTTAATTTACAATAAAGAGTATGTTGTTCGGAGAGCAGCACTAGCTAGTAGTGAATTGGGTGGGTTCAAGGGTAGATGACAGAGACAAGTAGGATGTTAACAGAACGGCGGAGGGGGGGGGGGGCAGGGACCAGGGACGGGGTAGTAAGGTAAAAACGAAAGGGAAATAAGTGGGATGCGAAATTAAATGAAATTTAAATTAAGTTCAATTAATTAAGGTCCTTTCCCTCGCGGGAACTCCGGTTGGCTGGCTGCTTACCGGGATGAAACGCATCCCCAGGGCCAGAGGGCTGGTGATCCTTGCCTAGTAGCGGATACAAACCTAATCTCTTTTAAATTAGTATTACATTCTAGGAGCCTCGAGTTCCTCTTAGAAATTATTAAATTCCACGCTCCTGCTTACGGCAAGACCGTTCCTCTTCTTGGCGAGCATGTCTAGCTACTATTTACAAGAACGATAAACTCAGCCGAGACTCCATTATCACGTTCCGTCGAGTACGACGGCGACGCTAGCAGGGACCACCACCACCACCACCACCTTGGTTACCCTACGAGTTTCAACTATCAACCCTATGCCAACCCTTTTACGCGCCATGTACCCTTTTCATCCTTTCTCCAGTACTCCCTATCTCTGGTTCTCTTCTCTATAGCGAATGAGCCCACTGGATGAGCTTTTCCCAGCACGACACGAGTAAAGCCGACAAGACCCGACCTTCCCCGACTAAACATGACTCGTATACTGAAATTAAGCAAATCGTATCGATCTGCTCAAAAGGACAATTTCAACGAGGCACCTTATTAGCTTTGACAAATTTTTCATCCTTAATTCTATAGAATTCCATCAGTGATTAAATTACCAGTCTAATATAGTTAATACTATTGCTTTTTTGCCAATTTATCCAATTAGTTAATTCCCTTATAAAATGACTTGAACATGCTTCCTAAGGGAAAAAGCTAATGGAACATACATATATACACATTGTACGGGTAAATTTAGTTGGAAAGTAACGGCAGTATCTTCTCCTGTAATAGACGGCAATATTTAAGCAAGTAATTATCTCGTATCGCGAGAATCGTAACGGGATCGTAATGGGGCGGGCAGGTTGGGAGGATACCAATCCCTGTTCATGGTACAGGAATATAAATTCTCCACACAATTGGCCGAGCCAAGTCGCCAGCCCGTGTGCCGCTTTAATGGGAGATTAAAATTTTCGGAGAAAAAAAACGAGCGGCAGCCAGTAGCAGCAGCAGCAGCAGCAGCAGCCTGGCGGAAACGACGTTACTAGTTACCACTCGGTTTTCCCGATTTTCTATCTTTATTCTAGTTCTATATTACATCTCTCCCGCACACACACAAAGGTCCACACTACCATGTCCTATTATCTAACAGAAACTCCCAACTGGGTAACTGGGCAAACTGGTCTCCAGACAGTATCCCGTGACTCCATTAAAAATGTAACTTAGTAAGGAATCTACGAAGACGTTCCTTAATTTATCGAATGCTATAATTTATCATCTCGCAGTTGAGAAGAAGAGGCGCAGTGTAGCATCCCCTTTTGTTTATAATTTTATTACCTAAATTATCCCTATGTCGTATAACATTGCTATTGTTTATCCACTCTTACATATAAACGATTCATCAGGATAAATATCTTTTAAGAAGATACAGGATAACGTAACGAGGAATCGGCTAGAAAGGATCACAGTAAGGCTATTCCATATTTATTAAAACTATACTATATCCCTCGACGTGTGAGCTTTCACAGGAGGTTATATAAGGACTCCCTTGGAAACGGGATCTGGATACATACGAGCCGGCTTTAATAAAGTCTTATCGGTGCTCGGCCATGCGTGTCGACTTAAAACCACGGACACACTAATCCCCTATGCTAATTTCCCTGAGAGAAACATTCCCATCCAGTGATACCACTATATATATAATATAGTTACTACGCCGGCTACATGGTACTTCCTTCGCAACTATACTATACGGTAACAACGTATCTGTAGGTGGGATATAGCTGGAGTTGTTACTAGAGTGGTACCAACGTAAAAGCCCACTGTATGATATGTATTCATATGCAAGCTTTAGAGCCAGAGCTTTCGCCTTTCCCTCTTACACACACATGTACTCCTTCCGGCCCCTCTTCACGATCCATCATTTCTCTCATTGAGATTTGTCCGAAAATCATTTGAATTCCGGATATCCTGGTTAACGTATTCCAATGTATTCCAACGTATTTCAACGTGAAATACGTTTTCAGTTCTCGTTTCTCAGCTTTCTTATTCATTCGAGTATGTAATATTCAAATTTAGCGACTCGGCCGCCATTTGTAATGGTATACTTCCGTTGTAGTTTAGCCAGTATGATGATATTGTGGTAAAAGAGAGACACGTCCAGGAGGAATCGGTTGGAGACGAATTTTACTGTTAAGAAAGTACAAAATTACAAGCCCAAGTGACTTGCCGGCCGAGAATCATCTCGAGTAAGTGTTGTCGATTATACTATCGATAAGGATCGTCAATGCCCCTACGACAATTTCAAATGTTCGAAGAAATTATTCTCTTCGCTATTCATTCGTTTTTGACTCTCCTTTTTTCCCCTCAATAATCCATTTCAAGAACTCACCCATCTCTTCTAATGTTTACTCACTCTTCTTACTCAAATATGCTTTTTTGTAGAAGTCCCAAAACATGTAGAAAATCACAATCACGTGAAACATATATATGTAGGCCAGGGGCTTCCGGGTTGGTTCACAAGAAGGCATAAGTGCCTGCGACGTGTGTATCACCATAACGACAAACTGGATCTGAAGGAAAGGAAGAGAAAAAGAAAAGGTTAAAAAAACTTTTACAAACGATTACAATAAATATTGGTATTCTAAAGAATGGAAATTCCAAAAGAAACAAACAGCACGAGGATGATATGATCAATGTTAAGAGAATATTTCATTAAAAATCCACCGACGACGCTGTCAGCATTGGCTGAACGGAAGAATAACGACGTAACGGATCTCTAGGTTTTCTTTGCCTTAAGTAACAGTGAAGAAAAAAATAATAATGGGAAAACGAATGAAGGAGGACTGAAAAAACGATATATATAGCAATCATTTTATCCAGTACCTAGAAATTATGTTTCCCTGACAGCTCAAATTAATGTACTAGGGATCAACCACATATCACGTATAATTTGCTAAGGATTGCATTGTTTGCCAACTGTCAAAGAACTCATTGAACTCGTTGTCCGATTATAAATCGAATGAAGGTTAGTTCTGTTTTGAGAACAATGTATTCTCAGACCATTGACGTATAACAGGACATAGTGTCATTTGTGACGTTCAATCGGGAGAAATAAGAAACAGAAAATAAAAAAAAAAGATTAAAAACTTGGTTTTATGGATGGATCATGTTAAAGTTTCATACCAACTGGAGCATCGTTAAGTATGGTTTCCAAGGGCTGATTCTTTTCTGCATTTCTGGACCAAGACACGCCAGTAGATAATAGGTATACATGATAACATGCACCATACAATTGGGCATCATTATGAAGGTCCACATGCCACCTGAAAGAATCAAGATTTCTATGTAAAAACTATTATCAGATTGGATTTGATAAATTTTTGGATTTAGAATGACACATACCTGGAGCATATTTACAAGCAATCCAAGAAAGACTAACGGTTGTGGCGTGATGATAAATGTGGAGAAAAGATGTTTGATTATATTTCTTCCTTAGGACAAAGATAATCGTGTCGCCAAGTTCAAGTATCTTCAGAAGCAATATCCACCACACCCACCGGGCCATCTGTTAGAATAAAATAAAACAATAAATAATTAATGTAAGAATAAAGAAAGTATTGAAAATAAAAATCAACGTAAAAGTTAAACAATTGTTTTTAGCGCAAATCAATGTGGCTAATTAGTAAAAAAAATGATTGATGATACATGCAAATTTGTATTGTCAAATAAAAGCATTTTTCAGAATAAAGTACCTGCACAGTGTTGATTGAACAATTCTGTATTAAGCTCCCAGACTCTAATTACAATTACAGCCATTTATTACATCGTTACCAATTATTTCAAATGATTCCGGCCAATATACTTCCCCAAGGTACCATTACAGTAACAGTCAAAAGCCACGCATCGATTATCAGCGATTCTTCTACCCTGATTATTCATTTGGGACTCTTTAATGCTACTATAAATAATTAGACTAGATAATCAATAACAATTGTTTCTTCAAAGAATTTCGAGCAAGAATAACATATTTGTCAACTTCTCGCTACTACGATAAAACAGAGTACAAAATTTAAAAAAGTTATAATATCAATATAGCTCACACTAAGTGGTTCTGGATTATATGAAAAATCGACAGGCTCGCATCCCCACGAGAGATTCGTAGTAAATCCGGAAGTGAGTAACTAGAAAAGAAAAATAACGTAAGCCACAATGTACAATAAACAAGAAACTGTTAAAAGTGAATAAACATTGTTGTCTAAAAAAACTTACTCCATAGAACACAGTTCCACTAGCTGCCGCAACGAAGACATTGTAACCGATCATAAGACCGTGTAAGGAATAGGGTTCTCGATTCTTCATGAAATTCGGACCCACGTGAAGAACGAATATTAAATATAGAAGCAGCACAAGAATCACCGGAAATGGACTAGCCATCAATGGCCAATCAGCCACCCTTGGATCTGTTCGAGTATTAATAAAAAAAAACATAACTATGAAATAAATCACCCCCTTCAATTAAACTTCCATATTTCTATGCCCCTTCTTAAATTTCTCCTTATTACGTTTCATTTTTCATAATCTAATAAAATAAATAATCTTACCTGATATCTCCTCTATAAGATAACGATACGCCTCTAAGGGCCCCATGTCCTGCTCAAGAAAAAAAAATTAAATTAGTCAACTACAGAAAGCTTGCCAACACGAGAGACCTCCAAGTGACACTGGCGTCTATCTGATGGCGAACAAAGCACAGAAAAGACAGAAGAAAATCTTGCTAATCCAATAGAATAAATATTGCAAACTCATGCGTCAGTTGGCACACGGGATACGGAGGAGCAATGAATAAAAAGGATACAAGCGCGCAAGTAGGGAAATATAAAAGACCATAAAAAGCATTAAACGTCAAAATCAAAAGAAATCAAATTAATATAAATAACTTTTACTCCATGCTGTTATTGTTGGCACCCCTCAACCGTACAGATGAATCAATTATGTCCGGCGGGTTTTTCAATGGGTAAAATGCTTTTAAAAAATTTTTTAAAAACTCATACACCTTTGATCGTTAAAAATGAAGACTAGAATGTTGAATTTGAAAAATAATTTTTTTACAAAGGGGATCGGCGATCCCACGATCATTAGATTTCAACGTATCGATACTGTTAAAAAATTTACGAACACAAATGACCCCATGAATATTGAGTAAGGGATAATACAAGGATAGAGTAACGCACCATGAACAGCCGTATTTTACATAAAGGCTTCTTATATAGGGTGATTCGAAGTAAAGCATTATTGGAAAAAATCTTATGAAAAATTATTCTCTACATGAGTCTCCTGTACTTATACGTCTGTTGTATATTTTTTATCAAACAAATCTCCACACTCACGAGATACCAACTCCAGCAAATTGTATGTGTCTCATCGTTCACTGACAATCATAATACGAGTCCTCGAGGACTCTTGACCTTACGAGTGAGTCTCCAATTCTGACAGTTGAATGGTACATGTGATAAGAGCACTGCTCACCTCTCGTGATGAACATTTAAATTCCTTGAGCAGCGCCAGGGTCTGCTGCACTGTGGATGCCACTGTTAGTTCCCGTTTATTACACCGTAGCGCAGATTAACCGTTGTGTATCAATTTGAATTCTGTGAATGTCTTCAGGTATAAACTTTTTAATTAGATTAATAGTTATCTTACAGATCTTTCCGAGATTCTCTTTAAAGCTCACTTTGTTAATGATCAGCTGCCAAAACGTATCGACCATAGATATCGTAGAATCTTTTCATCTTTAACCAACAAATTGGAACGTGTTTCTTTCGCTGAATACTTCAATTCTTTGCTTGTTTCTTTATGATTGTTTCTAAGAGACACAAAGATTGTCTCGGAGACTATATCTTGACTGACTGCCACTGTTCACTAACGACTGTCTTTTAAATCGCTAGTCTACCGTAGACGTTACGCTCATCTACAGGGCAAGCACCCCCGGTTAGAGGCTTATAGTCAGGGACGTACTTGACGTACCTGGTACCCGCATGATTAATTTCTTGACCAAGAAATGATTCGTTATTAGTCTCATTATCTCATACCAATCGTTAATATTTAATACTAAGTGAAAAATTATATTTATTCGAATAACGTGGACAATGTTTAAGAACTAGATAACAAAGTAAATATTAAAATATATATTATAAACTGTGATTATTATAATTGACGATGTTCATTTTTCTAGCATTCTAATGCTTCGATAAATAATTACTAGCTTAGCTAGGACAGATATTATAATCAATATAGTTCGACTAGTATCACAATTTCAAATGCCGACCAACGTAGTTCATTAATTATTTCATTATATCAAGTATGCGCTATGATATTCAATAGTTTTTTGTAATTCTTTTATTTTATTTTTCTTATAATTCTCGAAAAGCCATAATTGTCATTGAAAGATAAATCGCTCAATTAATATTTTGCTTTCTCTTAAAAATTTGCTGTAACAAATTTCAAAAAGATCAAACCGTGCTCAATAAAAGTTTCAGAACGTAGGTACATCCTCGAAGATTAAAAAAAAAAGTTGTAATACTCTTATTCATCAATCGGCTGAGAAGGAGGTAATTACTCTTTCTAGTTTCGCAAAAGTTACGACAGTTCCCCTTCATTTGAAAAAAAAAAACAGTTTAATCTTAAGACGTTATGACGCCCGCCAATCCCTGTCCGAAGCCTTCTCGTTACAAGGCTCACAAGAGTAAAAAACGAATCGTACTAGCTTTATCATGGTACCTTTTTATTAGAACGTTGTTTCAGCCCTGTCAGAGAGGGCTGAACGAGAAACGTAACTTGCCAACTAGTACAGGAGCGCCAGCAGGGTGGGATGAATATATGGCTTCCCCGTGTGCTGTCATTTGAATGAGGATTATAGCCACGAACATATCATATATGCGTCTATGCGTCTCGGCTGGTCTCAACCGTCTGCCCTAGTCTGGCCCATTCGCATCTATATTATACTACTTCATGTCTGATTGGATACATTTCGGAATCGCGACTTATCGTGTTATACGTAAAGACTACACTTTAAATTTTTGAAATTGACCTTGTGGACGGCAGACTTAGCTGAAACTGGGATCCCTTAAATCTCTGGTGTTGTTATGAAATAAAAAATGACGTATAAATTTGATAAGCTGTCTGACACTTTATTAAAATTACGATGCTCAGAAATAAGCGTTGTAAAAGGAATATTCCGTCGCCTGCATATAACGCGTGAAAAACAAATTTTCTAACAATTGTATATAAAACTGCCACAATTTTTTTTTTTTTGTTAAAAATTGATACTCAGTATTTTTTTCCAAGCGCTTTATATACTTGGAGGAAATTAATACTCGAAAACCTGCTCTTTAAAATGCTGTGGTACATGCATAACGGTGCCATCTGTTAGCAGAATATTGTAACGTGTCGTATTATTATCATCCGTGGGTAACAGAAAGAAGAAATACACTCCTCTGCCATCTTACGGATAGTACTGTAAACTGATTGTCAACAAAAGGATCTTTCGTTATCATGCTTTTTATCTAGAATGATTTTGTCCAGTTCGATCCACAATGACGCTATAAGATATTTGTTAAATTAGGATGACGTTGCCTAATTATAAAATATAGCACATAGAACAGAAAGTATTATCTCATTTATTTTTTTCCCTCATTATCAATACTTGTATGTATGTAAAGTTTGCTCCCAACAATCCCTATCAGTCCTACTCAAACCCTTCGCAATACGATACGTGATGCGTGCCAGTAGAGCGCTTATGCACTTTCCCATGCACAAGGTAGCAGTGGAATGGTGCAGCGGTACAATAGTGCATAAATTCTCGTGATTCCTTTAAAACGTTCATGCTGTGAAGCTGCTGAAAACGTAACAGATTCACAAATTTCTTTGAAAGGCGCGATAAGAATAAGCTAGGATTAATCGAGTGGCACTACCGCAATGCGGGAAAGCAAATTATGTTGCCGGGAAGCACGCTACAGTTTACCGCATTATATTCCTTGCGTAGAATCCTTGAAGGAAAAAAAGGCGCCCTCTGCTATGCGCCCGATACTATTTCTGCGACACGATACGTTCAGCCTGACGATCAGCATACGAATCCCAACGTGCGAAAATAACGTAGAAGGAATAATGTCGTTTGATTTAAATTAAAGGAAATTTACAGGCTTACCAGACAGGACGGCACGCGTGTGACTCAATCGCGGATTCGCCCTTCTGTAGTGGTAGCACAGAAATACACTGAATTTGCGCTTGCGCCCTATGTTATTATTATCTTACTCTCTCCCTAGTAGGTATTATGGACCTGGTGCCAAAACCATATAATACATACAGATAATTTGAATATTTTTTTTCAAAAGATATTTTAAAAATAAATAAATTAATAAGTTTTTTATTTGGAGGCAATGTTATGGGCCTTTACCGAAAGTTTTTCAATCAAGGGAATATTTTAATCTAAATTTCAATGAGCTTGCTTTCCTTTTTCTTTGATGTCATCGAGAATCTCTGGTATATGCTTTATAAGATTTTCAGGAGACGTTTTGAAGTCATCGTCTAGCCAGATCTTTTTAAGAGCACCCATTACTGGTCCTATCAATTTTCCTTGGGAAATATGAGGTTTTAGCATGTTACCATTTAATGGAAATCGTGGAACCTGCCATTTTTCCAATTCTTTCAGAAGATCTATGGCTCCTTTGTATTTCAATAGTTCTGTAACAAAACCTCTAGAATCCGGAGTCTTTCCTTTTGGATTGAGTATCAAATACTGATATGGCTTAAGAGGTTTTTCACAAGGTTTGTCCTCTCTATGTTGTACAATAAAAAGTCCCAGATCTCGGTCGTATGCTGCAAGCTTCAGTCTTGAATGTAAAGCCATCACTTCTTCTTGATCCCTCAACATGGCACAGACTAACGTGATTGGACGAACTTGCAATTTATTAGCACGTGCTCGATGACAAACCGTTTTAAACGTCTGCACATCAGGATTTTTCGGTAGTCCAATATATTCTGCCATGCCGCATTCGATCATATTGCACATCAGTTCTGCGTTGAATTTCCCATCCAAGATTTTTTGCCATTCGCTCCAGATCCTCTCGCCGGAAATACGTTCAAGACCGGAAACATTATTTTTGATTGCTGTTATTGTCTCCTCATCATGATTATCCGGATCATTGGCAATTCTACCATAAAACCGGAAGTACCTGAAAATGTTAGAAATCGTTTAGGTATGGTTACAAGAAAATATTTTATAATTTCTTACCTTAGAATTCTCAAATAATCTTCTTGTATTCTTGTGGGTGCATGTCCTACGAAAACAACTTTTCTTTTGAGGAGATCATCGTAACCATAAAAATAATCATAAACATTGCCTTCCAAATCAAGGAACATTGAATTGATGGTCAAATCTCGTCTATTAGCGTCGCGCATCCAATCTGTAGTAAATTTTACTTCGGCATGTCTTCCATCGGTGACAACATCGATTCTTAGAGTAGTTACTTCAAAATTTACTGTGTTGTTTATCCTAGGTGTGATTGTGCCGTGTTTAGCCCCATTTGCATTAATCATTCGTACTTCTTCCTTTGAAAACATCTCTATCATTTGATCTGGGGTAGCAGTAGTTGCGAAATCTAAATCTTTTGGTGTCAACCCCATGAGGATATCTCTCACAGCACCACCAGCTACTCTTATCTCATAATTATATTTTTTAAATATATCTGACAGAGTATTAAGCTCTGGTGTAAAAATTGAGTGAAATTCTGGAGTATCCAACTTCATAATGAGGGGATCGCTCCTGCATCGAGGTACTGGTTCACCAGACATATTGACCTTAAGCCACTTTTTAAGGGCAGACTTATCTTGTTCTAAATGCTGAAACAAAAAGAATTTAATTTACAAAATATTTTCACAGGTATTATAACATTAGCATATCAGTGTAAATATGTTTAACTTTTTAAAATAATTCTCTTTTAATAACTTAATAAGTATTTAAAAAAAACAGTATCCTCCAGAATTTAACTATATCGATGTGTATAATTTTAAAAAATGTACAAAAAATATCTCATCACATTTTCATCGTATGACTATCTAACCGGCAGATGAATACACGTGTAACATAACATAACATAATATAACCTTATCAAAACATAATCAGTCACTTTCTCATACATAGAATTTTTTAATAAATATAGTTTACCTACTCGGACTGGCACGTGATTAAAGAGATATTTCAACTGTCCTTTAAATATACGGATTGTTAACATAATTCCCGTAATGTCAACTAGTTGTATCAGAGTTTCACAAACAACGACAAATTCTGTTACTCTCGGAGTGTTCTGTATTCTGTCGTACCCTGAGAACCAGGATTCAACAAGTTCCATAAAGTGCCACCTAGATGGCGATGCTGTACATATTTCACAGGAAGAAGACGTTAGAGCTCATCGCAAATGCCGATAACTAATTGTAAATTAAAAAAAGAGATAAATTCCGTTGACTTTTACATAGAGAATAAATTGATAGCCTGGACGGATAAAATCCAATATCCACAATTCCCACGTGTAGGTTCTAGCTCAACTGGATTTCCTTGTTTCTTTATTGAATTAAATTTGCGTATACCTGCAGCATGACAAAAGCCATTAATGTAAGTACACAAATGTCCATTAAAAAAATCTACGTCTCATCTGAGCGTATAGAAATATCCTGAGAAAGTAAAGTAAAAATAATTAAAACTCTAAGTCTAACTAATTAAAATCTAGACAGGAGTATGAAGTATTTGGAGTGATTATGTGTGAAAAGTAGAAAAATAAAAATACAACTGAATAGACCTTTATTTTCTTAGAATCCTAAAGAGTGCGACATTACTCGTTCCTCGTAGACGCAGTGTTTATGCGTTATTAGAAGGAAACTAAGAGCAAGTACAAACATCATTTGTAATGCCGCCATGATGTATTTATCCCGTGGAGTGGCATATTTTTATCTAGCGTACGTGAATATGCAAATCGATATGTGCAGTAATAATGTGCGAAATGTCGTTTAAATATAGCGCACCCTCGAGTATTTGTCGATTTGTCGTTGAGGATCTTCATCGGGGAAAGGATTCATAACCTCCTCGTGTCCATTACTGCGAGAATAACGTGCCAGGAATCTTTTAAACTGATCGCCGCGTGTAAATATTTTCAATCTCTCAACTGCTCTATCACTATATATCTCTGGGCAGTGTCTGTAGCGCATCGTTAAAATCTTCTCTTGTTTTTCAGCCGAATAGAATCTATGCACGAGCATACATTAAGCAATAGCACACATTTAAATTTAAAGACGTTGGATCTTAGTTATTGAAAATTGTTGAAATTCTTATTCTCAATTTTAAAAGTGGTAAGAAAATCTAAGTTAATTTTTTAACATTAATCATAATTATTTATCATACAGTTTTTCTTACATGCAACGTTAGATTTTTAAGCATCCAAAAATATTCCAACAGAACAAGATTGATACTCGGATCCATGAAATACTTCGAATATTTCAATATTTGAAAATATAAATCATTAGAGGCATTAGACAATTAAAAATTCATACTGTATCGCCCAGGGGATAGATAATAATTAAATAACTGACATTCCTTGCGTTCGAAACGGGGATGGCTCAGGATGATAGGTATCTGTATTATTCAGCAGCGTGTCGCTAGACCAACAAAAGACAGAATAGCGATGGGTATAAATGAGCAAAGTTACAAAAAAAATTTAACCGAATCTTTACCTAAGGACTTCATAACAGTTCTAAGTTTTTGATTGCAAATAAAATTCACATGAAATATTCACAAGACAATTCATTTGCATAGAATGTGCTTAAAGATTTTTTAACCTAGTCTGGAGTTCGTTTCTAACTTGTACAAAAAAGTATTCACAGCCTTTACTATTTAAGTGTAAAGACGACGATAAAGGCGAGCAATGCTAGATAGGACTTGGTCGTAGTGAAGCGTAGGAGAAGCGTGAGAGACCCAGAAAGAGGATGTAGGGTCCGACCTTATCTGCGGCTAACAGGCAACCCAAGTGACACCCTCGGTACCAACCTCTATGCCATCCATGCGACACCCCTGTGCCACCCTGATCCACCCTGCGCCACCGCCGTTCTCCTGCGTTCTGCGTCCTGCGTCCACGAGCTAGCTGGCGAATAGGACGCGCCATGATGAATCGGCCATATTGCCTTACTGCCCTCCAACAAAAAGAGGGGTTGAGAGTCCAGCCTCCCTTGACTCTGTGAGCTCTATCATCCAGGTTCTCAATTCGCGGGATGAGAATTTCATTCTGAGAATCTTGTAAAATCTTTCGCTTCTTTCGCAAAAAAAAAAACATTGTACGGTTTGAAAAAAATGAAGTGACGGAAACGTGGTAGGATTCTTATCTTTAGATGAAATAAGAATGTTGAGGTCAATCGAGCGAAGATTAAACTGACACGAGATCGATTTTTTATTCTTCATAATAATCATGATTAAGGTTTAATCTGCAATTTATTACTTATTTGGATTAGCTGTAGTGCAAATGTAGACCATCGTCGCAATCCCGGACTGGGAGCCCCTGTTATCAGCCACTATGTACGTGACGATATACCTTAGCTTGAGATTCTCTCTTATACGTTTTACAGATTCTTCTTCTCCTGTAAACTTTATATTTCACATATTCTCTTACACCTATTCGATCCCTTTGACCTATTCCACGCGTTCCACGTATTCTGATAATATCCACTTGATATAGTCCCTAGGAAAAATCCTTAGGTCCTTGACCCAACAATCCTTAGTGACTTTTTTTGTCATATTTTTGTCAATGCTAATAAGATCTTATTATTTTTAGCTTCATGTGGTACATGGTCCATATTATGTCGGTATTATTCTCTACCGTCTCTCATCCCTTGTAAAAATTCAAAGAGATTTAATAGAAATTAAAAAAGGACCCCATGACTGGAATGGATGATGGGAAACATCTTATGCCACGAAGGTGTCTTCCGTTGCTTTGCTGTCCCCGAAGCTGAACTTTACTAAACTTATATAATGCATGCGTAAGAAGAATGGACCACCCATGTAGAAGGGCTACCTCTCGACTTGGAGTGAAGAGCCCTTGAGGGTTAGCGCGCGTGCGCGAACCAACCACTCCATCAGAAGAAGGAGTCGGATGGACAACATACCGGGTAGAAAATGACACCAGGTATGAGGTATAGAATATGCATATCTTGAAATAAACAGAGCAGAATATGTTCCTAGTTAGAGATAGGAATACTTAAATAGAATACAACTGTTTGATAATTTCTTTTTAATTTTTAGAAAGAAGAGAGGGAACGAGACATTAGTATATATTGAGAAGAATAAACTGCTGAGAAGTATGAGAGTCATATCAATTGTGGAATAGTACATAGAAAACACCCTATGGATAAATCTTGACACGCGAGACTATATCTAGTACGAGAGTCATAGTATTTTACTGAGCTGAAGTTTAAAGGCCAAAGTTTTCAAGCCAGCCAGTCTCGAGAGTATAATGCATTGCAGCTTCCCAAAGAGTGGTATAAGCAGGTTTCCATGAACTTAGAAAAATATAATGCGTTACTTCATACCTAAAGTCAAAGTTCATTGAGACATTGATTACACACTGATCCGGTATTGTAAATGAAGGTACATTTTTTAATCTGATTATTTTTTTCTCACAGACTCTCAGATACGTGGGAATGACGGTGGTCGAAAAGAATAATTAATTCTTTCTAGGGAATTCTTAGGGAAGATCATGGCATACCAACTGAAAGAAGTACTCTTGGGATAGTGAAAGGTACTAGAAAAAGAAGGTAAGGCTGAGTCGTATGAAGGATTTCATTGAGAAGACAATGAAATGGAAGGGCATGACTTTCGTTTAAGAATGAGATACTCCTTTGGATACTATCAAGATCCTCCAGACGAAGTCCTGCTTAAGTATCAACGAGTTTAATTGCGTGGGAGGGATATTTAATTTTCAGATTCGATAATAAAGTACCTGCATCACGTACAAGTATCCGAATAAACGATAAAACCAAATGGGAAATAAAACAGTGGTGAAGTTAGCTGCTTTTGCGCATTAACATAAATGCTAATGGATAGCTTCGTTTCTGAATGATCTCGAATCTTGGGTGATACAGTGAGACCCCATTAACTCATCTTCAAAACTACCCTGCTTCCTTCTACACTATTAAACATAATTTTCCAAAATAAATATCAAAGACCTGAAACTGTTGGCTACGTGGAACGAGGAAGACGCCGTGTGTGGTCCCGGCGAGGTGTTAATCACGGGACCTGCTACTGTGCGCTGGGCCCAGCCATATAGCAGCAGGGTCCGACAACCGGACCTTCAATTAGTATACACTGTATTATACATCCTACCATTCGACATCGCATCATCACGGTATCTTTTACAATCCACAATATTATACCTAAGTATATATATGTAATACATTATTCAAAGTGTTGCATATGTGCAACAGTTAGATTTTCATCGAATTTCGTACAGAAACTTTTCTTCAAATTTATTATATCAAACGATATAAAAAAATTTTTTTTAATTGAATAAACATTAGAATATCCTTTCTTTCAGTTTGCTGCGATTCATCAGACGATTTTACGAAGCACGGAACACCGTTGAAAATCGAGATTCAAATTATTTCGATAAGCGGTTTTTTTTCTGCACCAATTTTCCGCTGAAGCACCTGTCGCGTGTATGCGCAAGGGGGTGAATTTGGAGAAAGACACAAGAGGCGAGCAGCGGTACTGAGAAGGAGAGAAACGAGTAGAGGGTACAAGTGAGTAAGGGAGGATGGGAAGTAAAAGAGTGAGTGAGCGAATGAGTAGGTGAATGAGTGAACGTACCGGAGAACACGTGGTTCTATTTGCAAAAACAAAGTTTGCACGGGACAAACACGGGCAAACACTAGTCGGCCTAGTCTGCCCAGTCGGTTCGGGGTCAAAAGCGCAACAAAGACTTCGCACGGCATTCCACCGTGACCCCACACACTCTTTTTCTGCTAGGGATAGGTCAAATAATCCTTCCTGTATCGCTTACAGGGGCTAATCATGAGAAAACCGATAAATACCAGAAAAATTAAAAAAAAAAGTTAAATATTTCAATCGTGAATGGATTGGCATGTAAAATATACGCACGTGTAAAATGCTTCGTGCATCGTATAAGCAGTCTGGATGAACCTTCAAGTGCCGGGTTCAAGAACTGACCTCATGCAGATGAGGAACCTGATGCGTCAAGAATGAACAGTGTTCCAGGAAGTTATATTACGCGAAGGTACGTACCTTTGAATAACGTGGGAGGTCTTGATTAATTAAATAAATTATAATCATCGTTTCGAAATTCCGCAACCCTTATGGAAATGTTACAACCCCTAAACAGATACGTGAGGTGGTACGCGCTGGACCATTCTGGATGAGAGTGGATGGATTCTAAGTATCTCGAAGAGCACGTAGGGTCCTAGTCCAAGTGTTTGGCCACCTCATATGGTCTTCCTGGCTCAATAATATTATCTTTCCGATAACACGTGTGGAAGGGTTAGAACGTAACGAAGGGCTTCGCAAAATAGGGTGGTGCGTAGAGCCGTCGAATTCTTGAGGACATGGTGCCTGCCGCTACGTGACGGCCCCGTAACTCGGAGAAGCGATCATTTCCAAAACGGGAAGGGTTGCTCCAAAGGATTTCACGAAGCCCAGAAAACAGGGTCGCTCCGTAGCAGCACTGACAACAAGATATAAAAAAAATATAAGGGTGAACTGTACCTTTTCTTTGGGGCGTCGCCCGAGTCTAATCGCTATAATTGTTAATGTAACCACATGCAGCTTACTCGCAAGTGAGTAAAATGACACAGAGGGACAGAACGGACAAGGGTGAGTCTGCAAGAGGAACCAAAGGGAGGGACTTTACGGATGGCAGAGAATGCAGAGGGAGAGGGAGGTTACAAAGGGGGTATGACGGTGATGATGGTGATGGTGGTGGTGGTGTATGCCGCGGCAAATATTTGCGTGTCAACAGAGAGGCTCGCGCTACCAACCCCCCGCCACAAACGACATGCATAGCCAAGGGAGTGTTTGACGGGTGGACGCGGAGGGAAACACGAAGAGAACCAAAAGAGAGAGAGAGAGTGACGAGAGGGTAGAAACAAATGATAAAGGAGAAGATGATTGAGAGACAAAAGGGATAGGGTAAGCATGATAGTTTGATAATGAAAAAACCTCCCTTTTTTTTCCATTCACCCCATAGTAAATGAAATATCTAATTTACACCATGATCCGATCTCTATCTAGTGTCCCGTATACACGTATATGCCTACACGTATAGCAAAACCCCATAAAGCACAAATGTCTCATACAGAGTAACAATTTCGTTTCAATATATATGGATATATATATATATATATATATACATGTCCTAAGAGAGAAGAGATACTCATTTGCGAAATGGCGTTGGATTCTCCAGGAAAGTTATCACTTACCAGCGTTCGCTCACGTCCCACGGGACTTCTCTCCCATTTCCATTAACGTCTCAGCCAACTCTCACGGATGGTCAGACGATAGTTTTTCGGCTTGTAGCCACCCAAGCGGTACATATCGAGTGAATGAATAAGAGCACCTGAGTGTGCGACTGAGTGAGAGAAAGAGAGAGAGAGAGAGAGAGAGAGGGAGAGTGAGTGAGTGAGTGAGAGAGAGAGAGAGAGAGATTGGAAGAGGATCCAGTGAAGCTCCCTCGAGCAGAGAGCGTCCGCTCGTTCACTTACTCTCCTCTAACTTCTATTCTCTCCTCTCTGTGTACTTTTAATTTACCGGGCGGCAGGCAAATGTTTGCGCCACTCCCCCTCGATCGTACAACCCATCTCCCTCTTTCGCTTCCTCCCCTGTATCCGTCCTCTGCCCTCTCCCCCGCGACCAGCCCTTGTCTGCCCTTGTCCTACGTATAGGTACTACCATCCTCCTACAGGCTCTTCACATCCTGCACCTCACAGAACCAGGAACCAGAACCAACTCCTCCACGACCGTTTGAACCCACCCTCACCACCCTCCAAAACATACTAGTCTATCCCCCACCTTCCGGAACACCCTGTACCATCGCATCCCCTTAATATATTGACAGACTCCGACTCCGTTCCTGAGTATCATACTCAAAATTCAATTCATATTTTCACTGAAACTCATACTAAATCAATGAACTAATAATAGAGTTCATCGCGATCATTAATCCAACCAAATCAAATAGGACATTAATTACATAATTACTAATGTTACGAAGTCGATAATCACATAAGATTTAAATAATGGGTATAGGGTGGGTCTGTATAACGATTTTAAAAATAGTCTTTAACGTTATCCCATGAAGTTAATGAATGTACAGCAGCAATGAGGGAATCAGAAAGAATTTAACTTCCTTTTAATCGGTTTGAAAAGCCGACAAGCCGGGAGACTTTTGTCGAGCTCAGTAATGTACACTTAGATATAACCCTGTATGTATATACTATATAGTATGTATAAGTCACGTAGCTATATGAATGTAGCATGTACATACTATAGGGTATACGCCAGGAATCACGGGAGTAACGGGAGTAGTGGGTACGCGGGTGTAGACAGCTCGCGGCTTTTAATAAATGGAATAAAAAGGAGATCAAATATTTAATGGGGAAATATTTGAGCGAGTGCCTACTGTTACACGACCGTCGCGAACATAGATCCACCCGCAACCCCGTCCTCTGCCATTCCGTTTATGTCTGGCAAATATACCTAGTTGTTCGATATCCGTGTGTCGATTTAAACCGACACCAACGCCAATGCGTCCTCCAATGTCCTCCGAAACGCCTAGGAACGCCTAGGACTCTTGCAATTCCTGTAAAGAGGATATGCCCGCTGTATTATTCCCCAGAGAATGTATAACGATGGGTATAGGAAAAATACCCTAGAGAAATGAATATCGTGAGAAGCTTTGGATATAGTGACATATTCAGGTACTGTACGAGTGGGAGGTAGGGTAATATAATTGTGGGAAAAAAAAATGGTTAAGTGATAAAATATATTGGAGGACGGTTTCACGTAGGCGAAAATATTATATGAACTGGAGTGGCAACTATATAGGGTGAATCACTAGTAACCCAGCATGTAATTACGAATCATCGGCACGCGCCACTTTCTTGATATATGACATGTAATAAGGGTTGAAAGACCGCGCGTTTAACCCTAGTCAAGGATTACGGCCACGCGACCGGAAATGGACCGGCGGACATCGGCTGAGCGTCACATCCGTTTCTGAAAATAATGACACACGATAATTGGACTAGAGCCTTTAATCAAGATGTAATTTCGTTCTCGTTAGAAATTGTGCAAGTAAATGCATCGATTGGATTGACCTTATGAGGTTATGTGTTTCGTCGATTCACCTTAAGAAAAAAGAAAATATTATTTCAATTAATTTCTTTATTAATCTGACACACGCTTATTATATTTTTTAATTAGTTTGTTCAAATGGAATGAAGAATACGCACTTGTACCGATGACGTAAGTGGCTGGTATTTTATTATCAGAAGTCAAGACGCAGATCGGGAGTCGGTTTTATCGGGATATAATTTTGACCCAGGACACACAAAGTGCCGACTGTTATTGCGCTTTCGGCCCACAGCCGCATATACTCGCGTTCGGCGCAAACAGACACTAAAGGCGGATCTTTAGAGCGCCGCTGCCGCCAACTGCGAGGCCCCTCTCTTGTGTTCTCGCACTGGCGATACTTACAACGTTGGCACACACTGGGACGTACGACATTGGCAAACAACCCGCTGATAACAAAGCGCTTTTCTGCCTTTATCTCGTGCCGCGTTTTAACTTACGCAAGGGGCTCACCTTATTGAGTACGTACGATCGTAATTGTTGAAATGTGTTTATGACACTAATAACCATGGATAATTAACGGTAGTAATTATCGCTTGGGAATGAGGTCCGACGTTACAGGAAATTGGGGGAAAGGAAGCGTAAGACTGAAGAGCAGGAGATAAGGGATGCTGGAGTAGTCCAAGAACGATATTAACGAAGCAATGGAGCTGCAACGGGGAAGAAGAAGAAGTAAAGGGGTTGCGATGGGGTTGTCTTCGAAGGAGGTACAAATCCAGTCTGGGAAATACCCATGGTAAATTTGAAAATGGGGGATGACGTTTGAAGGGTGAACCAGTGCTACAGGGTTGGCCATGGTAAAGCTAGAGCTATGGGTAAGAGTAAGGCGTAAGGGGAGGATTGTCGGCGAACGGCACAGCCTCATCCCTTTGATGTTGGCTGGATGGCTGAGTAGGGAATGATTTCGAGCCTCGAACGGGGACGCCGTGAGAGACGCTGAATGGAAGTACGGAGATGATAAAAGTTCACTAATTAGCTAGAATTAAGGGATGCTGTGGACTTCTCAGGGCGTGGTGCGAGGTAAAGGGGGTGTGTATCCCTTATTTCAGTGGTAATAACAGCTCCGGATAATCCACCATTTCGACGCAATTTTCGAAACCTTCCTTACCGTCTTTGTCCTCTTCTTGCATTATTCGTTATTCTTCGCCTTTCCCTCCCGATGACCCTCTTCATCCCTGTCCGGGGGGGGGGGGGGGGGTAGGTTGCTTCGCAGATACGTATATCTACATCCCTGTAATAGCAGTAAATTATAAAGGTGTTAGATATGTGTCTGATAAATTTTCCCTATAGTATGTTACGTGAATTTCGTAATAACTACCCCCTACCGACAATGCATACCGATCACTTGGATTCCCAATGAGGGGTGGGTTTCAGTTTATTTTTTAGCCTGCTAACCACCAGAATGATTCGCTCGTTTGCCCGCCGGGCTATTCTGCCTATTCTACCCATTGCGCCTATTCATATTTAATTCACTCGGGGTTGTCAGTCGAACGTCAGGGGGTAGTTATGGGCGATCACGGGCCACCCTCAGGGAAAGAGGGTTGAAGCGACGGCGCGTCCGTTATTATGCCGCAGTTTCACGGGGAATCAGAAGGGTACGACTTTACCTCGTATGTACGCATCATCGTCAATAATTCGACTAAACGGCCCATAGGAACCCCCATCCCCGACCCCAATCCCATTCGTTACGCTACGATAGCAGAGTGACGTTTTAATTGAACTAACCAAACCCCAACATCTATCCAAGCTACATATGCACAGTCTCGATCCCTCTGTCTATTTAAATTCATTACACAATCCCTAAAGCTACCACTACGTTTTGTCATATTTTTACTTAACTACGGCAAAAATCCTGCAAAACCCACCCTTATATTTATAGTACAACAGTCTATCTATATATACCATCAGGTTACACCGGAAATCCTGCCACAGCTTAACGTAACGTTAGGCGAGGTAACTACTATCTACGTGTATAGTATCGCTGTATACCAAAGAACGTAACCAGCCCCAAAGACTTCCCTTCGTTCCTCACCGCCCTCCATTTTCATCCCTGGTGGTTCCTCCCCCCCCCCCTCCCCCCTCCAAATGCCCTCACAAGAAGGAGTACCAGTAGCAGCACCAGCATAGAGCCAAGCCCTCACCTCATCCAAGAACAGCAAAAGCTTCCCAGGCACAGCACCCCCTGGGCTTGTTTGACTTTACTTGCAGCTATGTAATTGAATATTATACCAGCAGAGTGCTGGAAGGGTTGAAAAGTCTTCTGAAAGGGAAAGGCGAGCTCCGTGCTTTCGGGGTCGAGTGAGTGCTGCTGGTCCTTCTATTTTCCAACGTACCAACCATCCATCCATCCATCCATCCATCCATCCACCCAACTAGCCCAGCTATAAAGGTGCTCAAAGGTCCCGAGAAAATGTAGGGAAAATCTCCTGAAATTATAAAGCTTCGACCCGGGCAAGTGTTTACCCATTATTATACTCGTGCAACTCACCCTCAAACAAGCCTCCAGCCACGTTCGACCAACCCTCACGATTCTCCGGTAATTTTCTCCCATACTCATCCTGCGTCCAAACCCTTTCCATAATAAACAAATTTATGGAATTCATTCTCATCCCTCAGCCTCACCCAAGGAATTACCTGTCTTTTATCTTAACGTACACTTACTAGCCCCAGTCGCATATCTCAAGTGCGTTAGGAATTTTAAGGACCCTCGATATGGTACCGACAATTGTATCTGCGTGAATTTGAAATTGGGGATGTAATGAAGAGATTAAAAAAAAAGTGTTAATGGAACAAAATATTTAGTGACCTCCACGGAAGGGGATGATTGTACTGTTGGTGTTGGAGATGGCGATGGTAGTAGTTGGTATACCACGAGGTAGTCCGCTGGTCGATGGTGCGACCCGTTACGCCCAGCTACTGCGCAACCAATGCGCGAGCCACCATGTTTAATGCTACGCATTCAACCCGTTCCAGAATTCATCCCCCCACCGGTGCCTATCATCTCCTACTCTTCCAACGATCTCCTGCACGTGAACTCCCTCTCCTATGATAGTGCTGGTGCACAATCGAAACTCAACCCTTTTTTTTACCATCGCCATCACCATCGGCTATCACCCTCACAAATAACGGACAACGAAATTCCCATAGAGAAAAGTGCCATGGCGGTTCGGTTGTCGGCGGTTCCGACGACATACTCTTGTGTCCTTTATCCCTCCGATCGGCAAACAGCCGATCGCTTTGTTTTTTAACGTGTTTTTCACGGGGGTTGATTGTGTTTTTAGCCGCCAAATTGCAGCCAATCATTAGCCGAATAAAACAGTCCTCCGGACTTTGTGAACACCGTTCTCGAATTCACGTATCTATGTCGAGAGTTTTCATTAGTCGATTTTGGAATTTGTCGAACGACCGAATTGGACTGGAATTTCTTTTTTGAACGGATTTTCAATTTTTATTGAGATTAAAACGAATAATCGTCACAGGGGTCAATGAGCTGGGCTAATCGGATGAAATATTGATCAATAGGAGTGACTCATTAGTTATGTAATGGTTGGGTATACCGACTGACTCTTTGGATTGTCAAAATATGGGAGGGTAGGAAACTGTAGAAATTCCTAACTGAGTAAAGACACAGGACGAGGTCTGTGAGCTTTTATAGGGTAAAAATCGTCCTTCGTCATTTTCTTGCCGGAAATAGCGTAACGTTTGACGGTAGCGCCACTGCAAGTTTCGTGATCAAACAGAGCCAAAGCGGCGCTCATAAAATATCGAAAGGTCCTGCTTCCCGCAGGCCACACACCGATGTTATAATGCTGCATAATGGTTACCGATGTATTTAGGGGAGGCTAGTTGGGCCATGGTTGAAGTACGCGGAGGAGTGCTGAGGTCTGCTGAGGGCTGGTGAGGGTTGGGGCAGGGTTGGTAGCACTGATGTTGATGATGGTGGCGGAGGTGGTAGTGGTCGGGACTGGGGAGGCACTAGTAACGAGTATTTGCTGGCCGGCTCGATGCATAGTTAATGATTTGTCAACTGAACCCCTACTAGACCATGCCGAACCTGACTAGGCCATACATTATAACTGTCCATATACCGGGTGACGCGAAATCTCAAATTTCTACAGATTTCTATATGCGCTTTTAGCACAAACGCAAATTTATCACTCTGATTCATAACTTTACCTCTCGCATTTAATATCCGGGAGACCCTGCATCAGGGATGTTTTAATATTAAAAAAATCTAATTAACTTTTGAAAAATCTTGTTAAATCACAAAAATTTTGATTCAATAGAGACTAATTTAATTTCATTAAATTTTCTCATGTTCGTTTTCGCCGTACTGCGAAGAGAGGTATAGCAATAATATCAAATAGAAATAAAATTCAAATTATGCTTTTATGGAAAAAGCATGAATCACCCTATAGAAGAACAGTTACACATTCACATATGTAATACGTAATATACATATATGATCATATATAGAAAGTTACCTAGGTAAACCCATTCTGCTACCATTCACCACACACACACTCACTCACACACACACACGCACACCACATACTAGTCCTCAAACCTCATAATACCCACCCTCTAATGTTCGACCACATTATTCGAAAGGACTTGCGGTTTTTTTACGAGACCTCCTTTAACCCCAGATCATTACGACCTCAGAAAGGTTTGTGGCTTTCGATATTCGCTCCATTACACCGAATCATCAGGGGCGAAAAGACCCCCCCAAAAAATGCATCAAAATTAAGGTCAAAAACTGAAAGAAATATTCAGACAGTAGTTTTCACGAGCCCCGTGTATTCTTATCGTTATCGCCATAAATATCCTACCTCACTCTCTCAAAGGAATCCCAGCCAAAACGTGCATCACCGCCCTTAACCGCGATGCTAGACTATTAATTAAATGTAACGAGAGTCGATAGAGTGGCACGCAGCGGCGAAGGGTTGTAGACAATCTCCAAATATTTGCGAAGCCAAATATCTTACCTAAACAGTTAAGTCACACGGGGGGTGCGTAGTAGGTATAAGGTACGGGTGGAGATAATTTAAAGGATATGGCTGATAGGTAGATATTAGGCTCTAGCTGTTTGAGATGGTAACACGAAAAGCGTAAGAGAAATAAAAATTTACAAATTTCCCTATTATAAATAAAGATACCATTTTCCTATTGTAATGTCGGCTACGAAAATATAGTAGATTATAGGATTTAACTTCTTACAGATGTCCCTCAAGTAACATCGCTCTACACCCTGCTACGAGTGATGGTATCCCATGGTCTATGGTGTTACGTAATTGTTTGTCTGCCAGCATGGGGCCAGCACGCCCCACCTGGCACCCCATTCATTCTCAGCCAGGCATAGGAACCGTAGAGGCGTAGGACCGTACAACCATCGAACCATAG
This sequence comes from Calameuta idolon, assembly GCA_030142285.1. Classification (NCBI taxonomy): domain Eukaryota; kingdom Metazoa; phylum Arthropoda; class Insecta; order Hymenoptera; family Cephidae; genus Calameuta; species Calameuta idolon. Next base: position 1,404,532 of record JARQSV010000332.1, on the reverse strand, counting down.
ACACCATAGGCACCCGCCACTATAACCCCGTAACTTTCGCCCGTAATTTGTCACGATTAGCAGAAGATTACTGGTGTCGCTGACAACCTTTAGCTACCGGTCTAACAGCGCCACAAACGACAGTCAAACGGATTTTACTGAAACTAAATGACCGCTGATCAATGTCACCGCAAAATATTTAATTGTAAATAAATTATCTTTTTTTTTCTTATCTCTCTTATCATTCATCGCAATCTGCATTCTGATATCGTCAATATTTTATATTGTATTAATAATCAAAATAAGAGTGTCGTAATATGATAAGCATTAAAGACACGCAAGGTGAACTTACAGTGTTGAAATTATATCGGATTAATTACAGATAATTATAGCGACGTCATTAATCATCATTTTTATTCGTTAATTATGGATACCGCGTTGCTTCTTTTTTTTTTTAATTTTATTATCCAATTACAAGGTGGCATGATTCGTGAAAGTCTCGCAGAACGGAAATACTCTGTTGCCATGAATTTTTACGTTCCGCGAGCGTCCCGACGCCCCGCGTCGTTTGCCAAGCACACACCGCGATTTGATTCACCCGCTTGCTGGCTCCCTCGTTCCTCCTAGGCTTTGTGACACTGTATATGTGCTGATGTAGCAATGTCTCTACGTCTCCCTGCTTACGTGTGTACGTGTGTACGCGTGCTCTTTGCTTGTGTGTACGATGTCAATATTATACGACAAACACACTTAAATAGGCTTAAAATACTAACATCTACCTCGTTCTACTGTGAATTGTGTGTGCCATGACTTTATAGGAGTGTGTTTAGTCATATCATTAGGTCCCACCGGATAGATTATCATTCCCATAGATATACATTATTTTGTGGACAGAAATATGTGAAAAGCCATCATTTGTTTCTCTCTTTGGTTTTGGCAAGAAATGAGGATATCAATGCTGCAACGCCTATGAATTGTAGAATTAAATGGAATTTTTTTCAAAAATCATTAACGTCGTGTCGTTTTCACAGAAATCGAATGATTCGGATGATACTGCTACCGGTGGATGGACGATGGAGGATACGTGAAAGACTTTGAGAAGAATAAAGTAAAAACCGCCATTATCGTCATTCAAACGGTTCAACAGTTGAATGATCCTGAACGGAACATTGAACGTGTAAGGGAGCTAACAAGATCAACCCCAAGATCTCCCTACCGGTGACTACTGTTTACTGATTGGCTTAAATCAACGTTAAGCTGATCCAATCCAATCCGTGGTTCTGGTTCCGCGGTCCCTTTTCTGCCCTTTATGCCTTTGCTGCTTTTTTCTGCTCTTATTGTATCTACCAAATTCAGCACCCTCTGACATTCTGATACATTCATTGATAATTGTTCAGGGTCGAAGAAAAAATTTTTGAATTTCGATTTGAACTTTTTAAGGTGGGATTGGGAATAAATAAGGGGAGGATTGTATAGGAAATGAAAGATTGTACTTTCTTATGAAGAATCACTTCCTACGTATGCGCTCGCGCGATCCTACCAGTCGGAAGGACCAGGGAGTAAGGGTGCTTCTTGAGAATTTATCATCCACCCACCCACCCCCGCAACCCCTGAAAAGACCCCTTGAACCTTCAGGTATCCCCTATTACTCTTATCCCTCTCGTGGTTTCCCTCCTTCAGGATTACAAATCTCCTTGTAAAACTGCAAGGATCCTCTTACTCGGTTCTCCTCAGCTGAGCCAACCACAATCTCGCTGGGACTATCCTTATACTCCTTATTCAACAGCCTACGAGGATAATTTTACTCTTGGTCCGTGAAACCCTTTACTCCTCCGACCAATCGTTCTTGTCACCTTAAATGAATAATCGAGATCACCTTAAACAGCAAAAATTTCAAGGATCGCGTACCAAAACCTTACTGATCGTTTGTTAAGAATTTTATAATCAGGCTGAGTGAATGCGCGACCTACGACACAGAATGAGTAAACTCCCCGTTGTTCCCTTTTAATCCTAGCAGACGAGACAAAGGCACGTCCTGTGCTCGGACCAAATTTAGTTACCAGACCTATCTAAGTCCTGGATCCTTATGCTTAAGAGGACCAAGGGTATTTCGGTAAAATTTTTCAAAATCTATATATCGTTAATGAATATATTTGGAAAAATTATTTTTCAGCTGATTTTACAGAAAATTTCGAATCGAGGACTTTCAAAATGTCGTGGTACCTGTACGCGTCTTTCGATGGACTCATGCCCTTCTTTCATCTTGCTAGGCGAAGACGACATCACCGGAAACCCTAATGGTCAAATACCGGACAAAAGTCAAAACGTGTCCGGATGCGGCACTATTGTGAATTTTACAAAAACCAGAGTTCAATTGCCGTGAAATCCGTGTTGTACCTTTTTTGAAATTTCTTTTCACTTCAATTTCAATGGAACGACCCCCGTATCTCTCTTCAATTTCAAGCTCACTGGTACCGCCTTGTATTTTCGAAAACTGACTGCTCATCATACAGGTCCGTGCAAAGTGTAATTTAATGAGAACGTTTAAGAGATTTCGGGGGCGTATTCGTACCGAATGTGTGATTGATCGTGAGAACCTTGACTTCCGATGTTCATACGAAAAAGTCCCTAGATCCCGTCACATGTGAATTCGTCGAATTTTCAAAAATTGCATATACATATTTATACACCTACACGTACCTTTTGACATAATCTGATACTTTGATAATTTATAATAATAACGCGTATAATTATCCGTCTAATGATACCTAATTTTACGTAATTCATAGAGATTTCTCTGGGCAATTTGTCGGGGATGTCCACCCCTCGAGTATCAATGAATAGCAGCAATGCCATATATATAAAACTGTGAACCCGTGAAACCGCCTACCAAAGAATCTGGCATTGAAAGTTCACCACCCCTGCCAACCCCTGATCGTACAATTTCCCTAGCGACTCTTACGAATCTAATGTCAAACGTATTGTTGGGGTGTGTCCCGGTGTCCTAATGTCCTGACTGTCCTCTGGCACGACATGACATATCGATCCTGTCAAAAGGATCGACTATTGTCTATTCCTGTGCAACAGACAAATTGTTATGCCAGTATTTACCTTCCCATTTCCTCAATTCTCGTACACGAAACGTGTACGTAAAATCTGAGGAAAAAAAATCTTACAGCATCCACAATAAAGAATAAAATGTACGAACCCTTGAGATGACAGAGATTTTTCTCATTGAGCGGAATAATGAGAAATCCTGTATCTCGAATCCCTAAATCGTGTGGAATGTCCTCGAGAAGGACGCGTGTCAGGACACCGGTGTCCTGTCGTACAAAAACATAAGAATGACACCCCTGCCGTGGCGTAAACACTAAAACAACATTTTAAACGGGCAAACATGCATAGAAAGTGGTAACAAAGGGCGTGACTGGGGCGGAACACATGTCCAAACATTAGGCACAATGTCCTACCGGTCAGAATTGTCCCCGACTGTTCCCCTCTACAATTCATGGCATCCTTTGGCCAACGGTAAAATGTTTGCAATGCGTTACACGGGCATTCAGACTGTGAAACGCCTTGGTAAACGACGTATAAATGCCGTCGAATGCTTAAGAAATTGTCAAAGAATCGAAAGAATCAGGAAGATGGACAGTGGCCATTCAATCGTTCCTCAAAGGGCAAGCATTGAGAAATATTCGAGGGATCTTCCGATTTTCACTGACACGATAGCTTCCTGCCAAGTGTTTGACTATGACGTCCGACATCGAGCGAGATACAGGAAAGTACGCGAGGTAAAAGAATACTCGAGAATCGTGATACACGATTTTTCGTACTGTACGAAGTAATACCGGAAGTCGGCTCGAGTTTGTTAAACGTACAAGAGCGAGGAGAGAAAAAGTTGCTGGAATGAAATATACGGAGAAATTGACGATTCGAAGAGTACACGGATGTAAAATGGCCAAAGTTAATAAAGGTACTCGGGGCAGATATTTTACCTAAGAGAAAACAAAAGAATAAAAAAAAGGAGAGAGAGAGAGAGAGAGGGGGGGGGGGGTACAGGTAGATTAACGCGAGGACATCTCCCGAATCTTTGGGAAGTTGTTAGGCATTTCTGACGCGAGATAAAATTCTGAGAAGCTCGTTGGGACTCGACTTGGGGCCGGGTATTGTTTTAACGTGTTTGACTCAAATATTGACGCAAGTCGCTCGCTCGGCCTGAAACGGGACGAAACGGAATGGAACGGAACGAGACGGAACGGGTCGACCCACATAACTCGGCCTCTGCCGCGAAGGAATCTACGACATTCTGGGTACCTTGGAACAGCTACAGGATGGGCCCGACGTTTCGCGGTAACGAGACATGAAAAAGGTGAAAGAGGTGAAAGAGGTGGAAGCGGAATGGAGAATCATCTGAGAAATTCAGGTAGAGAGAGAGAGAGAGAGAGAGAGAAAAGAATGGTAGCTCGGCAAGAGAAGTAAAGAAAGGGAACGCAAGTGGGAATGGACCGCTTTTACGTCGAGTGTCGTAACGGATTGTAACGGATAGGTCCCATCCGATGACGGCCGCCTACGTTTCCTTTGCGTAGAAATCTTGTTTGAATTTCCATAAAGACGAGTGCCACACCCGATCGCCCATGCGAGACGCACTTTCCTACAGGAGTTTTTATCCTTTTTTTTTTTTTTTCTAAGAACTTTATTGAGTGTACTTTTCAATGACTTATCGACCAATTGTCAGAAAGAACAAATAAGCGCGGTAAATTATCAGATTTCAAATTTCCTAGTATATTCATATATTACATAAAGAAGTTGAGACCCGTACTGACGAACGTATAAAACACCCTGAACTTACCTTCATACCTAAACCGCTTTGACTCTCATAAAATCTCATAACCAGAGGGTGAAATTCATTTCGATTCATCGCAAGGGTAGAAGGGCGAAAGCCTGCCTTCTGGCGCTAGTGAAATTTCTATGGGGTATGTTTGTTTTTAGGATCACGCCCGCATTATGGCAGAGGGGTAGTAGTACGCTACTCTAAGTATTCGACAGTGAAAAGTATATGCGAAGCATTTTGAAAAATAGCTTACATCAAAAGGTTACAAAAAAAAATTAACAATGTATTTCTCAACAATTGGTTGCAATGCCTAAGACATTAATTTTTCCGATTCTCCCCTATGCGTCTTAACCCGATTAAACTATTTGAATTTCAATATCAAATTAAAAACGTCTAATATTCGACATAATTTTTTTAACCCCTCCACTCCTTTTCCACAGTACAAACAACCCTCAGACATATTTTCTGTTCCAGTTTCCAACGACCTGTGACATTGTTACGAGACGGCCTCAGTCGCGGTCTTCCTCGTGTGTTTGCTCACAGGCAAATGTGTTTCCTTAGGCCGTCCGAAATGTTTGGATGAGGTGGACGTGCCAAGTGCTCCACGATTCGACAAAATTTATCAAGGACACCCAAGGAGACTATTCAAGAAGTCCTCACCAGGTCCCAGCTACTAGGTCCTAGAGCGAACCAGGTGACCGTAAAAAATTCATACATACGTACGCACACGAGTGTCGTAGAACGTGGATAAAATTTTTATAATTTTCGAATTAACCAACAAAAGTCGTACCTGCACCATTGATAGCGATAAAAAATTTTCCTCACTTTCAGGTAAGTCCAACAATTCCATCGTTTACTTTGACTTACTCCATCTCCGGGTATTTCTACCCCCATCCTCATCATCGTTCTCATCCTCCTTGGTATTCTGATCAAAGCGCCTTGAGCCATGTGCAATAGGAGGGCGGCGAGGGGCGAAGGGTGCAAAGAGACGACAGAGGCTACAGGCAGCCTGGGATCACTGACGCTATGCCGCTTATGTATTGGTGCATTGTTGTATCTAGACACATGTAGCTTTCTAAGTAGGTTGCGTGTGTGTGTGAGTGTTAGGTTCGCAAACATGTCTGCAGCGTTGTCAGGCGGGCAGGAAATTACGTCGGCCTTTAGCCGCTCTCTATATTACACCACCACCAGCACCACCTTTACCAGCACATCCTTTGCAGACCTTCTGTTTGTATATTATACAATATATATATGTATATATTGTATATGATATTTATATACATAGATTATACATCGATAAGATACATACCGATATCCAACACGTCCCTCAGTCAATAGACAGAGTAGGTAGTTACTCTCAAGAATATGTTGTATCAGTGTTAATTACTGAACACTCTTAATCACTGTTATAATCCGCTTGAGCGAATATCTAGATAGAATTTATAGATCGCGTGTAAAATAATCTTCGAATGCTTCTGGTGTATTTGACGAAAGCTCCCGGAGTGCCCGAGACATCAATAATGAATAACCAGTGTCTCCTCGACTGGAGCGAATAGTGGTAACTTAGAAGGGGTAGTCGCACGGATGAAAATAGCAGAAAGTGAATTGGCCTGTATAGAACGTACGAGTGCACGAACATGAGCATTGAAACTGGCCCTTATACAAATACTGAGTCACTGTGACAACAGCGAGCGACGCCAACGCGTCGACATCTTCAGGACGTGGTTTCTAGCTAACCAATAGCCGGTATATGATCCGTGGATATTATAAGGTCAATTTGGATCAGTGTATTGGAATTGCATTAGAGAATGAAATCGGGAGGATCGATCATGCGTGGCGAGGAATGAAAATGTTTGATGTTGGCTGAAAAAAAAGGTGCGAGCTTACGGAGTGAAATTAAATCGGCAGCCACTTTGGAAATACTCGGGGGAGGCTCCTTGTGGGGTGCGCTACGCGGTAGGGGGTTGAAAATTATAAATGGCAGCTTACAATAATACCAGTGCTAATGCCATGCAAAACAGAAACGTGCGATATGTTCTGTCTGAAGTGCAAATGCAAACTCGAACCCTGTTATCCTTAAGTTTTCTTAACCGAGGACTCGTTCTGTGTCATATACGGCTTACGTATTTACCAGCTAGCACTTTTTCGTCATCTCGTTCGCGAAAGCTTTTACTGTAAGAAAAAGTGAGTTGCCCGCTAAGGAAAACAGAGAAGCGCCCCATGTACTTCGTTTATGCATACATATGTACACGCGTATACGGAACCTTTGGCGAAAGCAAAAATCGATATTTCCCATAATGCTGTATGCTTTGACTGCCTGTCAAAGAATTCTTTGATAAGACTTATCACACTCTTCTTTGAAAAAATTTCCAAATTAAGAACTCGTCTTGTTACGGCATTAAATCATCCCTGCGACAATCTGTAATAAAAGTGAAAAAATAGAAATTTGCGCGTAAATATAATTTCATGCAGCGACTACCGTCTCAAGCTCTTTATATTTAATAAGTTTGAAGAGTGTTGGGTGGAAGAATACCTGACGTATGACGGACGTGTAAGCGGGGTTGGAGGATGTTACGTAAATATTGTTATCGTACGTAGACAAGATAACGATCGATTATTAATACTTAGTAGCACTTAGTCTATGCCGATAAGAAATTTCAACCCCTCTTAATCTCTTCCCCGGGAGCGTTATTAACGAATTGGTTAATTATGCTCGATAACCCTGATAAGCGATGCGTCTGTTATCAGTCCGACGATTGGTTGCCGTCTGAACTTTGGTCCGTCGGGTTCGATATTTTCATACGTGGAATGTAAAAACAAGATGGCCAAGTCCGATGCGGGGTCGTGGTTGATCAAAGTTTTTCCAAGCAAATGTAAATCCAGGCAATATCGCTATGTTGGCGCCAATGGGCCACGGTTGAGTGACTGGTGCTGATTGATGTTGCGATGTTTGACTAGAGGGTTGTTTCTGCGCTCTGCAGCATCCCCATGGACCCAATAAGCACCTCACGCACAGGATATCCCACCAACACGTGCTCGCAGTCAACCCCCGTGTCTCCGGCGTCGCAACCCTCTACGAAGACTGGCATCGAGGATGCAGGATCCAGGATACGCCATGTAGGATCCAGCATCCAGCATCCCTTGCTCTCCTCGTATCTTCCTGCAGGAATAACCATTGTTGACACTACAACTGCAGCCCGTCTGTCGTGAGTGCCCGCCCTTATTCCCAGAGGAGAATCTCATTTTAAATCATCCCCAGTGCCAAGGGCGGGTTAAGACAAATCTATGGATCTCGTCAAAATTGAAGAAACCCCGTCACTTGAAATTTATTCAGAAAAAAATTAATTGCCAGCTGTACTTCTTAGAAACATATTTCTCAAGCAACTTTGTTGCCTCTCGTAATTGCTAATTAGTTTGTAATCAGCTATTAAATCCAGCAGCCAGGAATCGCCCTAAGGAATTAAATATTGATTTGCCGCAAATTGACCAAAAGAGCCGGCCAGAAAATATGAGCCAATTATTATATTTGCGGACAAACACATTTGTTTATTTAATCGTAGCTGTACGCCGTTAGCGAATGTGAGTTTTACCTGTGCTTTACGCAACGTCATATACGTGCATCTACATATGCACATATGTACATAGTACACGCATAATACCTCCGGTAAACTAGAAATCTAAAAACCAGCCTGTACGAGTATTTCTCATGTTCTTGATTCTCATTTAATTATTTTCACCATCAATGCATTTCCCATACCAATGACCACCATATGTTCAATACGTTTCAAAGTAATATCAAAATACCTCATAACCCCAAATTTTCTAAGTACCAATAACAGCTTCGGCTTTTATACGATTTCCTGTGTTTTTCATACGAAAAGAGATTACTTATAGCGAATGCAAGCCAGGCAAAGTAAAGCTCACGGTACAGCTGGGCGCAGTGCTCAGAGAGAGAGAGAGAGAGAGAGAGAGAGAGAGAATGAGAGAGAATGAGAGGGTGAGTGATGCCCGAGTGAGAGAAGAAAAAAGACATAGATAAAATCCGACAGATAGGATGGTGAGTGAAAAAATAGAACAGGATCGAATTGCAAAAAGGGAATGAAATTTTGCAACAGCCCGAGCGAAAATCCAGTTAAAATCACGGGAAACGTACGTGCGTTTCCACGCGTGTTGGTTGATTTCATATAAGTGACATATAGTATAGATCGTACTGGAAGAGACACCCATACGTAGAATAAAATTGAATCGCTCGTTGGTTGACGGGACAGCGCCGCTCATCATCCTACGAAAAACACATTAATTATCTGAATGCGCACGAGCGACGAGACCGAGCGCGAATATTTTAATCTACTTAAAAAGCCATCCGTTTCAAAGTAATTATCAGGATGAAATTAAAACGTCGCTGTGTCGTGCGTGTTTGTAGTTCGCGGTGGCGTCGCGCTGTTTGCCTGCAAATCTAACTAATCTAAATGGTAATGCGACGGGATTACGATACCCCCGCCATTTCCCACCCACTGCTCCCAAGCGCGAAAACACTCTATTGCCAATTCCCACCTAGTGTGTAAAATTTGTTTTTGAAAAAAAAAAGATTGTCGATTTTCATTTTGTCATTTTTTTGTCTCTTTACGTTCCACCCGTATGGCGTCACCGTTGCGATTTCAGTACCGAGTAAATTTCAATTTATCTTTTTTTTTATCGATACTCGCGTTAAACACCAATAACGATTCGAAGCAACGCGACTCTAATGAAAATAAGGTAGAAATATTAAAAGTTTGAAAGTTCGCCATTTTTACGACACGGCGATGAATATATTTAAAGAGAGAAAAGAAAAGGTCGTAGCAGTTAATGGCGGCCGTCTCCGAGCGTTTCTCCAGGATGCCTCGAGGGCGTCGAGACGCTTTCGGCGAATGCAACGCACGCACGTCGCGTCCCGAGCCTGCAGCCAATTTCAATATTTGCCAAGAGGAAATCGGCGCGACAGCCAAAAAATAAGTCGAGGTTACCCTAACCTCTTCTTGTGAAATTCTCCTCGTGTCATTGTCATCTTTCGAGGTTTTAGGTTAGGTCGCTGTTGGTTCTCGGCTTTCCGGCCAACCGATCGAAGGAGAAGAAGAAATCGACAAACTCGGTCATCCGGAAAGAAATTGAACTCGTGCGCATTGTTACACGCCGTTTCAGACGTCCCGACGCTCAGAGAACACTTGCGCCATGTGTGCTCACCTTTTTGTCCTTGAAACGAGCTACGAGCGGCGGACAGAAATTCGTGCTCGACGATCATCTCCAAGTCGTCCTACATATCGACGTAGTTGCTCTTGACAATAGGAAAAATACAATATACCTGTACCGGTATATACACCAATAATATGTAACACGTATGAACCGAGGTCAAAGGACACGAATCACCTCAGAAACGATCTAATACACAAAAACTCAACAAGGCATATAATCGTTCAGGTTCACGTCGATCAGGTTAGGTTAGGTGTAGTAACGTAAAACCACAAGAGCCAACCCCTACGTTATCGTCAACATGGTCACTCTATATAAATGCTGAATATATATATATATATATATGTGACCTTTTCAGCATATGGGATATAGCTATATATCCACGTAGCAGTCATGTATCAGGTCTGTACCAGGGATGATACAAGCAGGACGTAGCTACTGACTAATACGAGGCTAGCAACGACTATGATGATGGTAACGATGGCAGCAGTCACGGTAATACTACCGTCAGTATCGGTGTTGGTAGCTCTACCGGTATTAGTACGAAAACGAAGGTAACACGACAGGGGGTGTGTTACTGTGTGACGTGATTAAACCCCAGGCCGGCAACATGGCCGCCGCTAATTAGCGCGTAATTATTATTTATTACGTAAAGCGGGACTGGCTGGAGGCCACGAGAACGCTGGGAACACGAGAGTCCCGGTTACGATGCCAGCGCCACTCCCAATCCCTGTAATAACTCGCTCAACTTCATTGAACTCCAGTCGAAATATATGAACTCGAAGGAGGCCGTCAGGTCGTAAATTCAACCCCCTTCCCACCTTACGAAAGTCACGTGACGGCCCTACCCACGTGTTTTTTACTTTTTACTATGCATACGTAATGGTAGAATAATTTTCAACATTTTGAATATGATAAATAATTTCTTTAAAATATATATATACATATATTTATTGGTACCCGGTAAGCGGTACCAATCTGCTACCAGTGGTACCAATTGCAGACTGTGCAGAGTACATGCTCGAATTAGGGATAGTTTGAAAGATAAACCATTGAATCGTGGTCAATAAAAATTAAAGAGATCGCACTTTTTTCTGGGGTACTGGCGAACGGACGTCGGTGGGACCATCAGGAGATTGGGGGTTGGTTGCGGCTGGATCATTCGAGAGTTGAGTCGGGTCGAGTCAAGCAGGGGTACCAACAGGGCGGTCGCAAATATTGGTGTTTGGCAAAGACTATCCGTGATCCGTGTCTCTTTCTCTTGGTCTCTCTCCCTCTGGCATTCTCTCCCCTCCCACTCCTCTCGTACTTACTCATCCTCATTCTCATACTCTCTCTCTCTTTCTCCTCATGGCACCTCTTACACACCCCAATCAATCCCGCTCACTCTCTTAGTCTTCGCTTCCACCCCCTCTCTATCTCTCTCTCTCTTCCTCTCTGCCTCTAGCTGTCGTCAGTCTTGCCAATAACGCCGTCTCCCGAACAACCCTCTTACCCAACTTACACCTTCGCTCAGAATGAGCCGTATAGACACTCGCGAACGTCACCACTACCACTCCCCCGTTACCACCCCTGATTTCAACCAACCCCTTAGTTCTAGTGCCACAAGGTTACAGCTTGAATCCACTGACTGCGATGTATACTACGGATCTTTCTATACGTACAGTATATGTATACATGTATACCCACTTGACGCACTGATACCAACCTCAAATAATTGTCCAAAGAACACAGATTGACTCGCGCCATCAGTAACGCCGAAGACTCGAACCATCCGCAATCTTCGTTCCCTGTCATTTTTTTATGGTAGACACATAACTTTCTCGAGATAGTGCAGTCTTTTTTAACTCTTTGCAACGGGAGTAGATGGTCCAGGGACAAGGGACTTTTTAGGGGTCAGATGTACTAGAAAACCGCACTGGCGTTGGTAGCCGTGAACGGGAGGAAACCAAACGTCAAGTGTGCCCCAAGTATTCATCGGTTCATGGGGTCTTTTTATTTTACGGTAGATCGCCCCATAATGGTTCGTAATCCCGTGGTGGTACTTGTGTGGTGCGCCAAAGAGCTTTTCGAAAAAGCGCGCCAGACCTTCGTACCAAATGCTATGCTCCCCTTTTATCCGGTCTCGCAATGTTGGTCGGAACTGTGTTACGCGATCGAATGCATTTCTTGGTTCAACTTACTCGGGTTTATTCACTTAGGATTACGTTATCGTCTTCTGTATATGAAAATCTAATCAGAAATTATCACTCTTGAATTTTGACGTAACAGTATATTTTTAGATATGGAAATTTGAATGGTTACTCAAACGAAAGATTGTTCTTGCTTGATCGAACTCCAATCTTCCATTTTGAAGTGGCTTAAATGCGAATCGAAGATTCTCTTTTTTTCGAGATAAAGTAAAGTCCTTGACTTTGGCGGGAAATTCAAAAGCATTGAAAAGTTCGAGACTTGTTTCTTTACGGTAGTTGCCTTGCCCATATGAGAAGAGGTTAAAGGTTAAAAGTATATAGAGGAAGAGGAACTTAATGTGTATATAGAGAAGGTATAGGGTAAGAAGGTTGTACGGTAAAAAGTTAGGTATGCACAAAGTACACAAAAAGCTCGGGACACAAGAGCGGCAGAGCCAGAGCAAACGTCTGACTAAGGCTAATCTTGAGAATGATAACGCGTGTAGATAAGGCCCCTCGTAACCGTCAACATTACACGCGTAGGATCTTTTCGTTACGTCCGTAACATTTCCTGGTGAATCGTAAATGAGAGAAAAATTAGAAAAAATTTTATTTTTATAAAGTTTCTCTAATAAAATGACAACCACATTATTATTGCTCGTTCTCTGTCTTCAATCCATTTTCGAATGTATCCGCAAGCATACGTAACAAATGAGTTTCGTAAATAATGGAAGAAAAGAGATAAAGAAAAAAAAAAAGAGAGAATTGGTCAAGAAAATATTTTTTTTCACAAGTCAGAAAAGTTCACAGTTTCACCTCAGTAATATATCACATTGACGACAATAGAGGAACGAAAAAAGACAGTCCAGTCACCCAATACAACCAGCCAGACATCCAGTCACCCTCGTGACAATAATACTCCTAATTGGTTTGACACGAGTCAATGTAAGTCTAGTCATTGTCCAGGACAGCTTGAGCCCTCGATTGACCTATGGAGACACGTATGCCATAATTATCCCGTTATACCCATATATCCCGTATATCCCAAGGACCTTTTCAGCATTGTTTATTTTGTATTGTTACGCGATCCCATAAAACTATATCCAAAGAGTATACAAATTGCTTTGACGATTTTGAAAAAAAATTATTATTTTAACCATTAAAATAGCTACAAATGACATTAACAATAAGGAACATCAACGAGCGAGCTTATCGATCTAACCTGATAAGCTAATCGTTTCGAACGAGCACCACTTGGACCGGAAGTTGACCCTGTCGTGACACGACACGTGTCTTATCGTGTGACAAAACAGCAAAGCCCATCAAAGACACAAGAACCTCTAGTAAAAATGTCCTCTGTCTCGCCCAGTACACCTGCTGCGGCACGCGCCTTCCTCATTTAACCTTATCGGCCGGTTCATTCACATTTATATATATATTTTTTTCTTTTCTCTTTGAAAAGAAACGAAAGAATTCGAACCACACAAAAGTCCTAGGTGGAAGATACGGAGAGTTGACGACCAAGAGAGCAACCGATGTGACACGATCAGTATATTCCGTATTAATACCGGCTGATTGGCCCGACAATAGGCCGGAATGGTTGGAAGAGCCAGAAGGGCCCCGGATATGGTTAAATTTAGTCGCTGCGACGCTCTGACGCCACGACGCTACGTCAAACCAATCCAAACAAAGACGCGTTTCATGCACATTTATCTGTACGTTTCTCGCCGGCAAAAGGACTAATGGGACTTGTGATATAGGAAAGAGAAAATAATAAGCAAAATTGACTAAAAGAAATTCCATAATCTCGAAATCCTGTGTGAATAATTTTTTGGGGTAAAATTGCAAAACAAATTAAAATTGTCAATATCAGTGACCATGTCACTTCCTGTTACGTTCGACGCACTGCTAATTGAATACACTCGGGCTATTGTTACTGGAAGTGAAAACGGGCCACCCTCCCTCCCCCGCCGCCGCACCTTGTCCTGCCACCAAACGATGATCACCACCCTCTAATTCGTTGCGGAGGTGAACATATGGTGGTCAACGTGATTTTACGGTTGTACTTTAGCTAGCTTAATCTTTCGAAGGGGATAAACAGGGAGGCGTCGGGACGTCATAGGAGCGAACCCCAAACGCAGGCATCGTGACATTTCGGTAGGTAGCTACCCTAGCTAGTCGTCGTACAGGCACCACTAGCCAGTGAGCATTGTATCGCGCAACATGCAATTTGTCGACAATGCCCCAGACCCACTGTCGATACCCTCTTGGTATTGTCGCGCTAACAATGCGACAACAATGCGTTAACTCTTTACGAGCCAATTTGCTGTTGAAATATTGATGCGACGTGATACTGTGCGATAGGCAACCGCTACCCACCGTAACCCATAACCATATTACATGGTAGGACTAAGGTTTTAAAATTCACCCTTTCTTGTTTTAAATAAATAATTTTGAGGAGAGTTAATTTTTTATGGGATACCGAGAGGGAAGGGGAATGACCTTGATACATTTTCTGTGGGAAATGGAAGCTTTCGATAACAGGTGCCGGATGTATGGGATTATAGGTGTGCCAATTCGGCATGCCGATTTCGAAACGGTTTCACGCTCTGTCCGTTTAGCTATAGATTCTTGCATCGTTGGTCACTTCGACTTGTCTTTGGGGCTTCCCTTTAGGATTCGACAGGGTTCGATAACTCGACGTAAAATTGTTCGCTCGATTGTACCTTGCCCCTTCCTACCTTTTGCGGTGGATGAAGAAAATTTTGTAAAATCGCTACTGAATGAGATACAGAGTCTTCGATACATTGAGAGGAAGTATAGGGGGTGTGCTTGACGGAAACTTTTACTCTGAAATCAGTAAGGATCATCCCTTCGGTAGAACCAGGGATTAGGATCATCGATCCCTCAGTCTCGTTTAACAGGATCGGCCATTCTAGACCGGAAAGTACATTTTATGGGAAAATCTGTTGCCGGGGAAAATAATGCTTTAAGAAATATACGATCGCACGTAGTTTAATAAAATTGATACACATTAAATTTGTTTATGTCAAATTGAAATTTGGGAAAAATTCAAAGTTATTTTGATGATACATTTTTTCTCACTTTTGGCAAAACTTCCTCCAGTAAATTTCGTTTCTTCGGCGTCCATGTTGGTGCAGGCGGTACTCTTGGTCTTGGAACTTTTTCACGACGTTCCAAATTACTTTTCCCTCGTTTACGTCCTTCTTTCTTTGGCTCTCTGGGCTTATTAGATTTAGCCTTGACTTTCGATTTACGCCTTACTCTTCTATTAGATTTTCGACTTTTCCAAGCAGCCACCATAGAGGATGTCGGATCGAATCTGAATGTCGACAAAGCCAATGTTATTGGTAAAGTCGGATGTTCAAGTCGAATTGCATTGAATAAACAGAAGGTAAAGGATAATGAAAATATCAAACCTATATTTATTTCTTGTTTTCGTTAGAATTCCATAATCAAGACCTCGTTGCAGAGCAGTTGCTACTTGACGACGTATAGCTTTGCCTAGACTCATATTATATTTAGCACATATCCTATCGATAATT
This sequence comes from Calameuta idolon, assembly GCA_030142285.1. Classification (NCBI taxonomy): domain Eukaryota; kingdom Metazoa; phylum Arthropoda; class Insecta; order Hymenoptera; family Cephidae; genus Calameuta; species Calameuta idolon. The sequence goes on along the minus strand of JARQSV010000332.1, from coordinate 1,388,759 downwards.
TCTTTAGCAGAGACTCCGTCGCGTCCAATCTGCTCTGCTTTTAACAAATTATAAATATTCATCAATCTATGACCCATTTTGATATAATTTTATGAATTTTTCAATCATTTTACATTAATCGCTCATTCGAATGGTACCAGTCATATCAAACGTTAAATAACCTGTGTGAACATAGCGCTAAAAGGAATGTCGACTCTGGTCTATTCCATTGGCATAGCCTACTAGTTCATTCGATTCCTCAAAATTTTCATTATCAAAGGTATAAAAAAGAAAGTCTAAAAAAACTTTTGCAATCCTACAATGTATACTGTAGCAAATTTTAACTATTTTTATCCTGAGACTAAAGTAATATCGATTCTTCCTAGCCGTAGTCATATTACATAGTGGAATCATGTTGTATAGACCCTACTGATAACATTGTCCTCTATGTCAGAGTATAGAAAAAAATTTGTAATGAAAATAAAAAAGGTTTGTTTTTATTATTAAAAATAATTTTGGACCGACCCGACCAGTCACTTGACAGCTCCTAATAGATAAATTCGATCATACAGCAATTTTAACACGTGCATCGATACACTGCAGGCGTTTCTTAAGGTTTCTGTCTACTAGTAAATTTATAATAATACGGATAAAATTCTATGTAGATGCTATATAGAAGTACGTATAAGTAAATTGTCAGAGTTTACCTGTATATAAAAAGTCATAAGAGGATATTAGATTATAAATCTATACTTCACTATCGACTAGTCTTTCGACGTTGGAACGTTCGAAGGTTCGACTGTTCGACATATTCCCGGGATTCTGTTCCGGCGTAGCGAGAGAGCTGGCTGATGTTTGCCAAGAGGGATGCGAATGCTCGAGGGTTTAGAAGCAGCGAGCCCGGTGAGGGGCCTTTAGGGTGGTTTAGGGAAAAGAGGGCCAGGACGTAGGGACGACGAGAATCAGGAGTTAGCAGCCACGGGATATATCCTTGGAGAGAGTTAGATGGTCGGCAACTGATTTCCGTCGGGACGCGATTCAAAGGTTCCTTTAATCATTTCAACGAGTTTCCTTTGACGTTTTGAAACTGAGAAAATATATTGAATTTTCTTTATGTTTGTCAAAAAAATCAATTAGATCGATCGTTATTCATTGTCATTGATTTTTTTTTCAAAATTCATAAACCCTTGGGAATCTTTTTTTTTTCCTCCGTTAATACAAGAATATAATAAAGCCTGGCTTGACTCCTCTTCAGTTTTCCCGAATTCAAGCAACTGGGGGCTTCTACTACTAACGTCGGAGCAAGTGGATTATTGACGGCGGAAAACAATGGCGCAGTGCTTTGTTCGGTTCTCCGTGCCGCGTAATATGTTCGAAGCACGAGGCCAAAAGCCTGTCCGTCAGTTTTGTGTATCAAGTGCTCTGCAGTAAGCCCTTGCGAGTGCACTTTGAAAGACCCAGTCAAGTGGCGCGCTCTACATCTGGCTGTCTGATCGGTGTTTATTAAAAATCATACAAAACATCGATCACGAGGCACCGGAATACTTTTGTACCCAACTTCTATTGCTCTGTGCGTTTTCGAATCTGGAAGAATTTTTTTAAACCTTTAAACAAAGAGTAACGAAGAGCGTGTGGACGGCCAGAGGTTATGGGATTCACAAATTATGTATCACTGTATACAACGAACATGGTTTCGCAGAGAATATATATATATACATGTATACAATAGAATAAAATGAATCAAGGTCGTAGACACTGAAATAATTAACTTCAAAGCCAAAACTGAAATTTCGGCTGAATGAAGAAATTTGTGACAAGGGATGAAGCAAATGACAGTGAGGTTGACAATGGGTATTATTGAACCATGAGAAGACATTTGCAAAGAAATCTTTGAGTTTTTTTTTTTTTTTCATCTATGTAATCTTTAACCTCGTGAGTACCAGAGACACGTTAGACTTGTTGGTATTCTGTGGGTATAGGCTGTTCCGCTGATCACTACCCAATCCTATTGATAGATCAAGAATTAGGAAATGGGGAAAAATTAATAAAAAATCATTTTCCACGTTATGATAAACTTTTTTAATTTATTAAAAAATTGATTCCTTACCAGATCTATCATCCTCCCTTTGTAATTAAAATAACAAGGGTGAAAAAGTTCAAAATTGAAATTTCTTTAACAATTTCAATTTTCATCCCTCTACAACCTCCATATTCGGCACTAGATTAGATATCAGCGTGAGGTAGTGGCTATAATGATTTTCACTATGGGGGTTGTGATCCATTGAGTAAACATCCCTATATATACAGATTCGATATGGCCGACCTGGTACCATTTACGAAGTACCTATGGGTATTTCTTTCCACAACCAAAATCCACCCCGAACCAACCGATAAACTCCTACCAATAATCCCTCGTGTTACTTTACTTAAAAACCCACAGAAACCCTCAAAAATGAAGTATACACGCAGGGATTATAATTTCCATGTTCCAAAATTAATCTTTTCCGAAGTGACCAACTTCGAACAATCTCAAAGGATGTTTTAGCACGATCTCATCCTGGTACCATGTCACCCCGAAAGTGTCAACGATGCCCCCCCCCCCCCCCACTCTACCACCAAGAGATTTAATATAATCGCGCAATAAACTTCACTTACAAGCTAAGCCATTCCTCTTTGCCGTTGATCTACCCTCTTTGGTCCTGGCACAACCCCCCGTCATACCCATCCCCATCACGAGGGTTCTCAACGTTGCCCTGGGCGTTCTAACTCTTAGAACAAAGTTCTATCATCATCATCATCATCATCATTATTATTAAGCTTCGTACCGGAGCTTTCTTTGTTCTCTCAGTTCTCTTCTATTCTCTTGACTTACCTACTTCTACTCCACATTTATCCACCCACTCATATTGCTCCTCTGACATACGACAAAAAGATCCATAGGAGAGTCTTTGCTCTGCATATTTGAAAATCTGAACGACTGAAACTCCCCAAGAATACCAACGAGTGATATGCGTAAAAGTGACAAGCAAGAATAACGTATTTTATCACATAAAATCATCGAGACAGGCTTTTGTGTTTTATCTGAATTTCCCTCTACCAAAGTAACACAGAACTTTTGTGTAACTCCTAAATGGGTAGGGGAATCACTTCCATTAAATCATAGGGACGCGCTCTCGTATCCTGCGGGATATGTTGCCCAATGAATACCTCGTTGTTTGCATAGGTCCCGAGATGCAATGGACTTCCATGGGTACCTACTAGCTGGCTCCTGCCGACTGCCCTTCTGCCTTCTGCGTCCTGAGCCACGTATGCCAGACTGTACTGGATACTGGGTAGTAGGCAACGGGCACCAGGAGGCTTCAGCAGACAGGAACAGGGAGGAAAGGACTGATGGGTTAGATTCGAAAGGTTCAGCCTTGCAGAGAGACTGGAAGAGAAGAGGTTCCTATGTACACTCAGCTGCCAGCCTGTTTTTGCGCTTTGCTTCTCTCTCTCTCTCTCTCTCTCTCTCTCTCTCTCTCTCTCTCTCTCTCTCTCTCTCTCTCTATCTCTCTCTCTCTC